>VZTL01070928.1:855-35565 GCA_013400535.1 Scopus umbretta
GCCCTCCTATCCAAAGTGGAAGGCATGCAGACAACATTATGTGTTCATGGGAAAGATAATGCCCATAGTCATAATGCCCACGGTCATGAAACACATGGGATTAGCTTAAAGTAGAAAGTGGGAAGTCCTGTATCCCCCAGGACGAACCAACTCCTCCCTTTTCCCAAATCCTAAAATCTCATTCTTTTTTTAACAATAATTGTCTTCACAGTAGCCTACTTAGTCTACATAACCCTTACATATTTTACAGAGGATTGACAGAAGGGCATTAAACACAGGGTCAATAATTTTGTATAGTCTGAACAGCGCCAGCTTTCTCACTCTCCCCATATGTCAGATGGTCTGAGTACCAATCTCTAGTGTACAGCACTAGTGAGTGGCTTCCAACTGGACTCTGTGTCACTGTTCACCAGCCTCTTGAACTAGTCAATTCAGATCGTTTTCAATCCATTTCACTGTCTACTTAAACAGGCTGTACTTCATCCTCCCTGACAGTGAGCATATTATGAAAGACAGTGTCAAAAGCCTTTTTACAATCAAGATAAATAATATTCACTGCTCTCTCCTCATCCATCAAACTAGTCAAATCATCATAGAAGGCTGTTCAGATTGGTCATGCATGATTTGTCCATTGTATACTTATGCTGACTATTCCAAATAACCTTTTTGTCCTTAATATCTTTGGAAATGTTTCCAGGATTATTTGCTCCGTCCTTTCCCTGGGATACAGGTGAGGCTGATTCGCCTCACTCTCCAGATCCTCTTTTTTTGCCTTTCTTGAAGATAGCAGTGACATATACTTTATTCCATTCCTCAGAAACCTCTCCCATTTGCTACAATATTTCAATGATGATCAAGAGTGGCCTCACAATGACACCAGCCAGCTCCCTCAGCACTCGTGTGTGTATCCTATTGGGTATCATGGACCTGTGTATGTCTAATTTGTTCATTAAACTGATCTTCCTCTACCGAGGAGGGCCCTCTTACTCATCTGGAAGTTCATCCCTTAAAAATGCCCTATCTGAGATCACAGAATATGGGCCCAAGCCTTTGACTGTAATTTAAATTAAGTTCTTCAATTCATGTTCAAGAAAGGAACATAAGAACATGTGGCTATATGATGCATAGCATGTGCTACAATCTACTGGTTTTTTTTCCAGGAATATTGCTTCAAGACTTATATCATGCTATGAGAAGGCTAAAATGAGATAGCAATGTCTGCCTTTGCCTTGTGCATGAAAATACTTGAGAAAAAGGCTCTGCTCTGCTGCCTAGAATCTCCCTTCTTTTCAGCTATCCATCTTGAGCTGAGGTGCTTTCCAAGGAAGTACATGCTTGTGGTCCAGGTTTAAATTGCAGAGCCAGCTGTGGAAAGTCAGCCTTGAGCCTTACCAATTCCTTCCTGCCATTCTATTCTCAGATGTAATTTGATGTTATTATGAGGTGTGCTGTGCTCTGGGAGATTGCAGGGAACACTGTTGGCTGGTTTCACCCTAGCCTGCAGGCTAATACCTCCTTGTGAATCTTCCCTGGCATGTGATCTTTTCAATTAACACTAGCAAGGTACATATATCAGATATCCATCCTCCAAGATTATTGTTAGGCTAACAAGGGATAGGTGCCACAAGCAGAGGAAACACTTGAGAGACATTTGGACCAGATCCTGGCAGTTATTTAGGCTTCTTAACTCCCACAGAACTCAAACAGGAGTCAGGAATATAGGTATCCCTAACCCTGGTGTCCCAGTGCATCAAAGGGCCAACTCTCAAAGGTGCCATAGTCTTGGTGCCCTTCCCACTTGCCTGCTGCTAGATTCAGAAACAACCAGTGTTGGCAGAGGAACTCACTCCATCCCATCAGCTTTGATCTACCTGTAGAGAGCCACATAGCTACAAACTGCAGATGAATCACTGAGATTGCTAAGTAATGAAGTCACTGACCTTGGAGAGAGGTTCCAGATGGCTCAGAAATCAAGTGGCCCATTTCAGGTTGCCAGGAGCACATCATACAGGTGCCCTGTTTCATATGTTGCTGGTTCCCAGTTGAATGCCAAGCCCGATGCTTCACTACTGATTTTTACATCCCCCTGCAGAACCAGCCAAAGCTATTTAAAGGGTTGTTTCATTCATATTTTATACTTTATTAAATTGGCGGAGTGTATGAGTGATTCATCTTCCATTTAAACATGCTCATCCCTCTGCAATTCATCTAGAAAAAGGTATAGTATGAATTAAAGAAAGTGCCTCCAAGAATGAGATGATTTTGTTGGGCTGATGGGACTCCTGACCCTAAGTTCTGCTTAGCCTGAGAGCAGGGCAGGGGAGAAGCCTGGCTCTCAGACCAGTGCAGTGTTTGACCCCCCCAGAGTGTAATCCATTCAGCATTTCCCAGACTTCCTTTCTGGAGTCGTGTTTGTGGACTGCACTAGAAAGTTTTCTAATTCTGTATAGCAAAACAACAGATGTGAGTGGTTGTACAACAGTCTGTGGACCACAGTCTTTGCTCAAGGATTACAAATGCTGACAGTCTGAACCAATTCCAGTGGCAATTTTGAAAAATTAATGGTGACTTCTGTGTACATTATTTAGGTTGTTATTTATCAGATTTATACAGTTCTATCAATGCAGAAAAAAATGTGTCATTATGTTGAAAAATGCTGTAAAGGTTCCTCAGTTCAGCCATTTGAGTTTTGTTCATTTTGTTAGGTTTTAACAGTGTTTTACTGCATATTTCCATGGTGACAGGAAAGAGTTTTATCTTTTCACTCCCAAAGTGAAACCAGGAACTACATCCCATAATGTGTTTTGTTTGGGTGATGGGACAGGGGTCACCAGCCAATTTTTGGTTGAGGAGGTCATGGGCCAGCTTTGTTGCACAAGTATAACTTTAAATTCAGAGTTGTTCTACTGAGGTTTGTGGCATTTCACCACTGTAATAATGCAAAATCTGACCACTTATGTCCTCTTTGCAGGACATGGTGAAATTGCTCTGCTCCCTGGTCTTGAGTGTAGGTCACTTTTTGAGCTGAGAGGAGGACATATGCATAAGGATCCTGTGGCTCAAGAGCTCTCCTCCATCTCTGAGTCTTGTGTGTCCAAAAAGGTGAGCAACTGCCAAGGGGAATTACAGTTCATATCATGGAGGGGTCTAAGGTCATGGCTAAAAGCAGTGCTACTAGAGAAAAAGCCTGCCTTCTTTCCAAAGTACTAGGTGAAGAGGAGTGTTTGACTTAGAGAAAATAAAAAAGGCTCAGTGCCTATGAAGAGCAAGACAAAAAACAGACAGCAGTTTTATACCCCTGCCAGTTATTTTATTCTGGCCAAACATCTTTCTTACAAGAGCCAGCTGTAGATATCAAGAGAAAGAAGAAAGTTTCTGAAGAAAAAAGCAAGTTTTGTCTGAAGAGTCCTGGCTCTCCCAAAGGTGAAGGCTATGGTCATAGACTTAGAAAGTGAAACAGGCTGGCTGGGAAATACAAAGAGAATTGGGTGGAAGGCTCTCCCAAAAGCCTTCTATATGACTTTGGAGAGAATACCTATGCCCTGAGTCAAGATTGGATGGAAAAATTAATTTTAACTGTGTCCATGCATCCCAGACACTTTAACAGGGGCTGAAAGCACAAGGATAATATTATCCTGCTGGGAGTTCCCTACCTAAATTAGGTCCTTCAAACTCCATCTCAGTTTTCTTTAGCCATGATAAGAGTTTGAAGACCAGAATCCAAGGCCCTCTCTTTAAAGTGGTCAGTGGAGACGTATTCAAAGAATGAACTGCTAGCTAGGCTATTTCAAACTGATATAAAAAATTCAACTTTTTCTTTGTCTTTTAAGATCGAGGTTGGGTTTTAGTCTATTCCCACATTTTACTGTTTTTCATAGCCATTCTGGCCTGCCTCTGCACCCATTAGCACTACTCCAATGAATGTTTTCTCTGTAGTGCCAGACTTTATGATCATGGATTGAAGCTTTCTTCCCATCAGTTGATGCACAAATACATAATTAAAGAGAGTCTGGGTATTAATCCTGCTGAAAAAGATGGAGAATCATCTTGTGAACAGTTGCAGAGTAGAATGTATTTGCTCTTTTCCCATATTCAGAGAGTAAAATTAGAAGTAGAAGACAGAAAAACATTTTCAGATAGGCCTGTCCATCTCACAAGGGACCGTGTAGGAGGAAACACAGCTATGGAAAGGCCTGGGTTTTAAAAGGTTTGCGTGAAAGCCGGCAATATTGGAAATTGATATAGGTGTAGAGATAATACACAGCTATGAATTAAAATTAAAAATATTGAGACTTTTATCAAGTTAAGGTGAATTAAACATTCTCAGTTTTCCAAATTATCAGTCTGTTCCCTTCTGTGGGACATTTACTGGAAATAGATATCAGTTCTTTCTAAGAAATACCCTGTAACATACTGCTAAGGCAGACATCATCTAGAAAAAATTTTTGGGTGATTTTTGTCTTATCCTTAGATAGAGAATGAACGCTGTGGTTGTTTAAAAATAATCTCAAAATAAATAAGTTGTTGTATGGGAAACGGTTCTCATGTCAATGCTTGTTTCCAGGCCAACACAAATCCACAGACATTGTTTTTATCATATAAACAAGATATCTTAGATCTAGGCTCAGAATTTTCCCTTTTTATACCCATTTCTTAAAAAAAAAAAAGTACAATTAGGGCAACCAGTTACTTTTGTTTCAGAGAAATTTAACATAAGTGAACCAGTGTCTTCGAGTGAAATCAGTAAATGACTGCTATGAGAACGATGCTTAATGTCTGAGGATTGTTCTGAATAACACAAAACACGTCTGAATAAATAAAAACTGACACTGGAGGCTTGAGTCAAGAGACTTCAGCTTATGGCTCACACCTGATTGATTTAGAGGAGGCCCATTTTGATACTCCACCTTTCTGGAAAGTTGGGCCTCTCCACACTGAAGATCTAATAATTTTTCAAAATGTTGATTTTTATTGGACTAGCATGACATTCTGTGGTAAAGTCTGAAAACTCACTGGAGTCTTCTAAAAGGAAAAGGAATATCTAAATGTTCTCTTTTGCCTCAGCATAGCTATCTCAATTGTACCAGAGCCACTTGAGCTCCTCCTGCTCTGGTGTCCTGGCAACAAAAATGGCAATTCCTTTTTTTCTGCCATGTACTCTCCTTTGCAGTTCTTTTGCCTTCTTGAAAGCTAGGGCAGGGAAAGGTGGAGTTTGTAGCACATTTCAGTATCACCAGATTCAGTCTATTTCAGAGAAAGCGTGGGAAAAGTGAAGCAGAGGTCTTTCAGAAGTAGGTCCACCAGGGAGTGTGCTACCAGCACCTCTTTGCTTCTGCATTTCGGAGCTGATACCAGAATGGGAGGAGAATGGCACTCAACATTAGACCTATGCCAATAAGAGCTTCATAAACCAATCAAATCTTCACCTAACAGGATGATAAAGCTTCATAGACAATTCATCCCTAGGAAAAAAAAGGTAGTGTAGACTAATATTAAGTAAGTGAGGGCCAGTTTCAAGCACAGGAAATAGCTTAGTTTTGCTTCCAGGTTGAGTATGACAGAAGGTCGTAAATAGTCTTGCTTCTGCTGCCTCTATTGCCTGTGCTACAGCCCTTTAAAGCCAAGCTGGTTGCCTGGGAGTATATATAAGGAGGTAGATACTGCTGGAAAAGAAGGTAAATTTTCTGACGCCCCATCCTTCACTTCTCCTGGCAGCAGCCAGTACCATGAGCTAATTCTCCAGAGCTCTCCTCCTGCTTCTCTGTCTTAGGGCTAGTCCTTTTCCTTCCCACACCCATCCCACATCATTTCATTGACTCCAGTGGTTGATTCTTGCTTGGACAATCTGATTCTTGCCTGGACAATCCCCTATCCACAGGGCAATAACAATCCAGTGACATTTGCACTGCTAGAAAACTTTGAGCTGTCTTTGCACCCAAGAGTTTCAATCCATATGCAGCTTTACAACAACTGAAATGTTCATGAGAGAAACGGAGCTTCATTTATGACTTTCCTACAGTCTCCCAGTTGTAATAGGGTCATAGAATAGTTTAGTTCAGAAGAAGTTTCTGGACATCATCTGGTCTGAGCCCTTGCTCAAAGCAGGAACAAGTTTGAGGTTAGGTCCAATTTCAAAGGATCAGGGTGCTTAGAGTCAGATCACTAAGTTTTGAGTATGTTCAGGAGGATATTGGGCAACCTTTTGCTTTGTTTTACCACCCTCCGTGTGAGCGAATTCTCCTAATATCTAATGGGAATTTGCTATATTGCAACTTGTGCCTGTTGCCTCTCGGCCTTTTTGCTGTGTACTGCTGAGATGAGTCTGGCTCTGCCTTTTCTCTGTCTTCCAGCAGGTAGTTGCAGACCATCTTCTCCTCCTAAGGCTGAACACACCTAGGTCTGTCAGCTTCTCCTCGTAACACTTCTAGTAACATCACCCTCGATAAATCATTCCCTGCCTGTCTAAGGTTTTGTTATGTTTTGGAGAATAAGAGTCAGAAGAACAATGGGGGGAAAAGGTTTCCTTTCTTCTTTTGGGGTTCAATTGATTTTTAAAATATATAATCCTCATTGGTTTAGGCAGGAGAAGGAAATCAGAGTTTTAAGTTATTCTTCAAGCCAGTTTTTCTTACAGAGATGTGTTTTATACTATCCTTTCCTGTGGCTGTTATATGTCTTGTTGCAAAGCAAGTTGGTGAGCCGACCTTGTGTTAACACTTGTTTCTGGAATCCATGGAACATGGAGCAGAAAATGTTTGTGAGTACAATACAAATCCCAGCAAACTCTGCAAGCACAATTTCCACACGTGCATGTTTCACCTTAGGAAAGGGAGGCAAGGCTTCTGCAAAAGGTAATATAAATCTTCTGATGTTGACTGAAAAAAAAAAAAAAGAATAAAAATAAAAAGAATAAGCTATCAACAGAAACCTTAAGGACTTTATCTGACATTAAGATCTATAGGAAAAGCTGAAATTATTCCTAATACACAGCGTATTTTACTGGAAAATATGTTTCAAGATTAAGAAACATCAACATCCATCCCTCTGCCATTTCTACAGAGCCTGGGCTGCAAGAATGAAAAGGTGAAAAGCTGAGATGCGTAATACGTATTTGACTCCAGAAGCAGAGCTGTATCCACTCAGCAGCCAAGCTGGGAGCATAGGAGGTGGCTGGGGCAGGCTGGACCAGAAGGAGGCAGCAGCCAGGTGGCAATAGGTGGGCAGATTATTTCATGGTGCGGCTGCTCTAGATGGAGGAAAATTGTGTCTGACAAAGAAACCTTCTCAAGTTTCCCTTTTCCTTCCTGAGAGTGAGGAATAGAGAAAAAGCCAAGAACTGGCAGCGTCCAAGGGAGCAGGGAAGGAGCCTGCATGGGCAATAACACTGGTGGCAGCCCCAGGGCCACTAATGGGATTGATGATGGAAGATGATTTCAGCTGCATGGATGGGGCAGTGTTTGCCTCTGCTACAAAGGGGACAATAAATTGAGGAGTATTGTACGTGGGAACGTACACCATATATACACACACACCCCGTACATGTGGGTTTTTTCTATGTTGCATCACATTAGAGCCAAATGATGCTGCAGCATCCAGGGTGCCCAATACTGGGACCTGCAGCTGCTTTTCACGCACAGCTTCTGTTGATAGAGACTGGATCATGTTCAGAAGCAACTCATGGTGTGCTGTGCTTTATATCAGCTTTGGTCACACTCAAGCACAGTCTTAAGCCCACTTTCATTACATCTACTAATGTGCAAACCAGTAGTAAGGTGGCCCAACGTGTACTCCAGGCTCTCTGAAAGACTTCCTCCTGGAGGGTACCTTATACCTGGAGGGCACTTGAACTGAATCTTCTTTGGGTTTTACATGACTGATTTATATCAGTTCAGCCTCAGTCCCTTTGCTACTCTCTTTGCAAGTATGTAAGAAAGACTAGCGTGCTGTAAAGAGACTGGAACCTCTCACAGAGTAAACTATGGGTGGGTGCAGCTGGCACTGTCTTCACCTCAGTTTTCAGCATAGCTTCTTTAGTTAGCTGTTGGAAACAGTGTTTTTCCTAAGCTGGCCCGGTGACCCCTACGCCCTAGCTCCTCTCCCCTTGCAGATGCTGCTAGTTTCCAGACTTAGAAAATTTTGGGAAGTGCGTCCATCCAGGAGCAAGTCTTGCATCTACTTGGGGCTGCTTTTCAAAGGCTTTTGCTACAGCCAGAAGGAAAACCTTATATATGAACATAAAGCTTGGGAGTCCCAATTTCTTTTATTTTGAAAATCAACATGAATTAAGTGTTGCACTCTGTAGGCGTCCACAAGTTCATAGAAATACTTCTTTCCCATAAAAATGTGGCAGCATTAAAAAGCCAAATAAACCCACTCCAGAAACCTGTTCTTCACCTCTACCAGTTGCAAGCTTTAAAAACTGCAAAACAGAGCAGGGCCTTTTCAGGGTTCACACTGAGAAGTTGTTGAAAAGTGTAACCAAGCGTGACTAATGACTGCATGGCGTGAGGTATTTGCATGGATTCTGTCTGCAAGCATCCAGTGTGTGAAACCAGATCATTTGAAGAGGAACATAAGCAGCACGTGCAGGAACGCAGACAGAAAAGGCTCCCGTGGTAGAGGACAATCACAGCAACAAAACCAGTGCTTCCTGACACTGGGCAGCTGCCCAGTTGCGTTGACTGAGAGAAAGAGTGCATTGTTTACCTGCAGGGACTGATGTTCGTTAATTAGAAACCAAGGAGTAGTAGGAAGCAGATAATTAATACCAGGGTATTAATGCTATCTGTAAATGAGAAAATTAGTATTGGGCAGTAACCTGCATTGTGAGAGTATTTATTCCATTGGAAGATAATGTAGCTCATCAAAAAGCATTCAGTATGCGTTCCTCAGTGCTCCAATCCTCCCTCTACCATCAGCACTGTGCACCATAAAATACAAATTCCAGAGACTAGGCAGGCTTTTACACACTGAGCAGCTGTGTACCTCATGTCTGGGTGGAGTCAGTGAGAAGACAGGTCCTCAGCTTCTGCTGTGGACTGAACTCAGTTGCAGGGGCATCTTTAGATAGCTGCTAGGAGGAAACTGTGAGGCTCTTGCTCCTGTCTATAGTATATATGTGTATGGCCTTCATCAACCCCACATCTATGTAATTCTCAGACTGTGACACATTCATCTTTCTGTGCTTCCCCAAGGAGGGGAGATTGATGACTTCTGTGGCCACCTGTCACTGGAGGTAAGAGCCAGAGGTACTGAATCCAGCAGGGAGAAGAGGGAGCAAGGAGTGGCTTGCTAGGGAGGCCTGTCTCCCTCCAGCATCGGCAGAGGCGTGGGATGAATGGTTCATAGACAACTCCTGCCCAAAGTGTTTGCTCATGGCCTCACGGGGAAGCTGAACTCGGCTCTCCCTGGTGCTGCCATCCCTGCACCTCCTTCCTTGTCGTGTATAGTGCTACCTTCAGAAACTGCTATCTGGGGGAAAGTTTCGAGAGCAACTGGAGGCTCTCCAGAAGTGCCTGTAGTCTCGCAGTTGGGTCAGACTTGCAGTTACATGAAACCCCTTGGTAGAGAAGGGCTCAGAATACCCACAAGCCTATGTTGTGGTGTGTCAGGGCTCCACTCAGGAGAGGAGGGATGCTCTTTCCCTCCCCATCCTTCTTCACGGGAATGGGATGAAGTTTTCCAGCCCAAGGATGGTGGATCTCCAGCATCAGCGTAATTCTGCCTTCAAACCTGAAGCAGGGAGAGAAGCCTACACAGTGAGAAGAGGAGGGATGGCATTTTGCATGGTGGGAACTGGCACGGGTGCATGGCCATGCACAGCACTGTCACGCCCTGCGCTCCCTGGTAGGGGTGCAGCCCTTGGGGCACAAGCCTGCCTTTATTCCTCCTTCCCTCCTACTGCCACCCAGCACTGTGTGGCCAGCAGTGCTCTGGGGAGGACATATCACTCCCCTTTCCTCTACTTGTCAACAGCGGTGTCCAGCTAAACAAGCACAAGCCTTTTTTTCCGCTGACATCTTTAGACAAGAAGGGTCAGAAGTACTCTGGGATTATGAAAGAAAAAGATTCCCAATTAAACCCTCTTTTTTTTCAATATTTTCCTTGTTAGCAATGAGAGATATGGACCAAAGGCTCTGTGTATTTGTAGAGAATTATCAATGGTGAGTGCAAATCTGGCTGCCTCAAAGGCATTATTTTACCGGACCGCAGTATGCACCCACCAGCATCTCCAAGTGTCTCTTAGAGTTTCCTCTTCTGCCATTTAATCTCCTGTCTTATTCAAAATTCCTAAGTGTGGTAACCTTACAGGAAGGGGAGGGCAGGCCCGTTTCTGTTTTTAGGCTGAACGTGATACCTCTGAATCTATTGCAACGACGGCAGTAAAGCAATACGCAGCACTGGCTCTTCCCAGAATTTGAAATCCAGTTCCTGCTGCCTTCCCACAATGCCAAATGGGAGAGAGCAATGCCCGTGCTGAGGGACGAGGGCAAGGGATGTATGCAGTGCCTGTCAAAGACCTCCAGTCCAAAGACACCACGGTATTGCCACAGATATTAAACACCCGGATCTAGAACCGGGTGATTGAGGTGCCCTTAGTATGCCCATGGTCCCAACCCAGGATATGTGGAATAATCTATGTAATTATATTCCCCTTAGTGCTTCAGAGAAGTCCCAGTGACTGTAATACATGCTAACTTAATCTTAGCCACAGAAAAATGTGTTTCTAATTTACAAATTCGGCAATTTTTCAATAAAAGTTGTTGCACTTTGTCTGATCTATTCTCAAAATACGGAAGTGCTTGAAGCATGACCACCTGCAATAACAGATTACTGTTCCCTAAAATATTGCCATACACCTACAATGTGGAGGCGTAAAGCTTCTCTAAAAAGATCTTTGTTATTTTTTCTAAAAGAAAGAAATGATCCCAAAGTAAAGCTGGTTTTCAGCAGCCTCTCTGCTCCCCTATGCAACTGGCATCAAAGTCTAATGAAAACCTGTTTGCGGACACTGGATCTGATCCAAGGTACACTATTGGCATATTCTACACCCCTTGGGACATGACTCATATAAAAAACACAAGGCTGTCATCAGATGGCTGGTGGCTCAAATAAATCAAATTTACTTTGAAAATTGAGGCATACCAAAATTTTATTAGGTGAAACTTTGGCGTTTCTTATAGCCAACTTGCACATATATATTTTTATTACTTACAGCAGTTTAAAAGTATGCTACCAATCATATGCAAAACAAGACGCGATTGCAAACGTACATTTTTTACTGGGTGGCAGGAGGAACAGTGTTGTTTTCTTTTAAAAGCCCTGAATAGTGCTGCATGTTTGTTAAAGGTGGCACAGCAGAAGGGGCCTCTCTGTTTATTTTCCTGCAAATGGCTGGGCGCACATCCTCCATTTGTGGTCTTAAGCCCTGACTTCAAAGTGCAGCTTCTTTTACAGAGTAATTGCTCACTAAAGCTATCAACTGCAACGCAAAAATGACATATAATATTTGCAACATACGTTTACAAGAAACAGACATAAATGCCACTGGAGCCCCTCAATGGTCCAGGAGGGACCTGATCTTTGGGCTTGAAGGGCACGTGCAGCAGCCCATGTGCAGTGGCAGAGCCTGGCTTGCCACAGCCAGTGCAGTAGCTGCTCCTGGTTCAGGCGTATGGCGTGGTATAGGGTCCCCCTTCCTGTGTCTGCACCCACAGATGCTCACTGCTTGCTTCAACACAAAAGACACTATCAAACATATCAAAACAAAGGTCTGATTCCTCTAATCCTCCAGCACGTGAATTAAAATCAAGGCAAAGGACGTATTTTGGAGTAGAGTGCATGCTGTTGGGCCTGATGATAGAAGCCAAATCCATGCATTAAAAGAAAATACATTAATTAAAAAAAAAAAAATCTCAGTGAACAGGACAGCAAAACTCCCACTGACATTTCTGAACTTCATTTATCTGAGTGCACGGCAAGATAGCCCCAGCTTTAAGCGAATAATAAAACGAGTTAAAAGTTGCAGATATGGTCTAGTTTTTCCTCAAACTACAACAAAAGTCTATGGGAATATATTCAGATAAAGTCCGAGAAGCATGCTGGCTCTGCTCCAGAATGACTTAATTCACTGTGCAAACACAAAGAAAGGGAAAATAATGGCGCTGTAGATAAAAAAAACCCAAAACGCGAGATTGCTGTATCTGAGAGTGCACTGTTTTGGGACAGAGAGATTCTTGGCCAAATGCTGACATCCCCATCACAGAAAAATGAGCCGCTGAGGTTCCCAGTAGCTGGTTCCCGGGGAGCGCTGCAGTCCAGTGCTCTGTCCTGCTGGGGGATCAGGGCTTCTCGCTAAGAGGAGTTCACCCACTGAGGCAGGTGCTTCTCAATGTGGTGAGCTTCTTCCTGGAAAATCACAAAGAGTAAATCAAAACAGAATTTGGCCCCGAATATGAAACCCTGCAAACCTTAATAAATGTAATATTCAGCTGTAAAGAGGTGCATTTGTAAGGATGTGGGAAAGCACAGCCTTGGCTGTGTGGACTGAGTACTTCCAGGAGTGCTAGGCAGAGGGTGCAACTCTTAGAGACCCTCAGGATCTTTGTAACTCTCTTTCTTTGGAGTAAAAGCCATACAAGTCCATTTTATTTCCACGGGAAAAGCTGCTGCCTCCAGAGTCTGCCATGGTGGACCAACTGATTGGCTCTTCTAGATATCAGGAAACTTGTCCATTTTCCATTTTGGCAGCCAGAGAAATGTTGTCTGAAGCCGACCAAAGTTATCTCTGATATACAGCATTTACAGAGAATTTAAAGCACACATATTCATGAAGCAACACCCTCACTTTACATATCCCTAACACAATGGGCTCTGAAGGTTTTTCCAGTGGAAAAGTGGGCCTGATCCAAAGCATTTGAAGAAACAGTTCCTTTCATATTAGTGGACTTTCTCCTTAGCCCTTAATTCCACATGTTGCTGGGTGTGTTTGTTTAGTCTGTGGCCGGACGTAATGGCACTCCATAGACTTGAGAGATTTCTGCAGAATTCAGGCTTCTTCCCTTATCATGAAGGAATAGACAGATATTTTCTCTTGAAATAACAGAAAAGTGAGTCATTAAGAGAGACATCAGCAGTATTTAGTCACTGAAATGCAGTGTTGTGACTAAAAATTTATCCCCATAGATATTTGATCAGTTTCCAGGAAAAAAAAAATGTAGCAAAAATCATATGAACTTGCAAGTGAAGGAGAAATAAATTCTGGTAGCCTGTGGTTCTCTTGAGATAATTTCTTGTCACTTCAATACACTGCTTGAATATTTTCCAGTATTAGTGTTCTCTACCTCATTGTTTTGGCTGCTGTACATATTTCCACAATTTTCTTCCCCCTAAATAAAACAAACAAAAAAAATCATCAGGCCATAAAATGTTTCTTCAATTTAATTAAAAAATAATATTTACTGTCTGCACCATTTACATTTGGCCTACTTTTGCATATGCACTATGATGCAGAATTTGATTACATGATCGCATAGTATTTTTCCCCACAGGACTGCAATCTTTTCCTTTGCAGGATAACCTTCTTTCCAAGTCCCTAATTTTTGATTGATTGACTCTGAGACTGGGAAAAGAGCTGCAGCTGAGAAAGGGAAGTTTCTCCTCGTTACCTAACTACCCAGGATCTGTTCCTCAGATTTCACCGTCCAGCCATGACTTCCTTTCCAGCCCACATCCAATTCTCCCTCCTAAATCCTCTTCTGATCTATCCCTCCTTCCTTGTTTCCATCTCTCAGGCCATGCCTCACTGTCTAAGTAGTCCCACATTTCCTTTCCACTTGCCAGTGATCCTACAGGAAACATCTTGCTGCCATAATGTGGCTCTTTCCTTTCCACCCAGCTTTGCTTTTGTCCTATGCTAGGTTCAGATCAGAGGGCTTCCTCCTCCTTTTCCGGAGAGCTTCCGTGGAGGAGGGAGACTGAGGGAGCACAGAAGGAGCCATGGGAATGGGGCTGAGCTGGGACACGCTCATTGCCTAAGCGGCAACGCCTGCACAGGCTGAGAGCAATGTGAGCGTGCTCAGCAGCATTGCACTCTTCCAACTGATCCAGTAAAAAAGTTCCTGCCTATGGAAACAAGTTTTTTCCTAAAGCTTAGCTAGCCCAGGCAGGTTTTTACAGGAGCAGACCTCCACTGTGGTTGCACTTGAACTTTCTTTTTTAAAAGGAAAAGTGACATCAATTTCTTCACGAAAGGCAAAGCTGTTTATTTTTTTCCTTATCCAGTCTTGGATTTGGCCATATATTTTCTTTTGCCATAATGTTCACCTGTTTATTAAAAGATTCACCCAACCACAAATGACCATTGGGAGTATTCAAGTCACAGTTTTGCAGAGTTGTTAGCAACTGGAAACACGATCTTCTATCAGGATATATCAACAGTCTTAGCAAAAGATAGTACAGGTAGCCCTGCAATATCACCCAAAAAACCAGCCTACACATAGAGTCAGTCTGACTCTAAGCACCAGTTCAAAACCCAACCTTCCTCTCAGTCTGCTGTGGCAGATGTATATGCCAACTGTGCCACATGTGAGTGGACCAAAAGAAGCCACCAGGAGACCCTGTTGGCAATTTAAGAGTGAAGGCTTCTTCTAACACCCAGTGAGGAGATGATGGGGCAGTATCAGAGACAATCTCTACCTCCTGACTCAGACTAGATAGAAGGAGTCCCCTACTAGAGCAGCATAGGTGAGCCCTGCATCCCCAATCTTTGAAAAATCAACTTTCAGAGCCTGTGCTATTGTGGGAATATTATTTGGAGGGAGCACTGCCTTACTGATGTTCTTTTTCATCATTTCAAACTTCTCTTCACCATGAATTAAAAGCAAATATTTCAGAAAGCTGCATTTATGCTATGGTGTCCCAACTCTGAAACACTTGCATTAGTAAGTTCCTCGTACAGGGCCTGGCATGTTCAACTAGACCTTGAAAATTCAAGCTGGAGGACACAAATTTCACAGAAAAGAATGGAAAATTAGTAGAACTCCAACGTACATGTGCAGTTGGAGGCTGGGTCCACAAGGACCTCCAGCTCTGCAGAAGACCTGTCACAGTCTTGGGTTATTAGTCTAATTAAAGAGAAGCCGGAGGCTTTGCAAAAGTAATTTCTTTTCTGCATACATAGCTGTTTTATGAACCAGACTTATTTCCTCAGTGCCAAATTGCATTTCAGAATGTGTCTTTGCTAAATAGAGTGAAATGTATTTCCATTTTTCATGACTGAACCACGTTTTGGATGAGGGGGAGGCAGGAGTCGCAGTACCATTTCCTGAAGTTAACAGCAGACCTGCCATTAATTTCAGTGTCCCAGGATTTAAGCGAAGAGATAACAGACCCTCAAATGGTTTTAAGCTCGTTGAAATGTTAGTCCGAAATGAAGCATATGCCATTCAGTTAAGATGCACATTTACACAGCTGAGCGTGACAAGTCTAGTTTGACTGAAGACCGGAGGAGAGAACGATGCCTCCTCCTACGTGATCTGCCCCCTGAAGAAAACATCTGCCTGCATGTTTAACCAGGAATGTGAACTGCTAATGTAATATGACCTTTAGACAAAGGAAAGAGTATCGCTCCAATGTACAAATACAGAAGAGGCTAGAATGTTACGTACTGTTGACCATTTTCTGTGTGTGTGGATAAAACCACCATGAAAACAGATAAAGGACTGAAGAACATGATTCCGTAGTGAGTCAGGGCTTCTAGGCATCTAGGAGAAAACATGAGATCTTAAGTTCAGCCTAGTGTAATTCTTAGAAATTATCTGAAGTGGATCCATTGATGTCTTCATAATAATAACAATGTGTATCAGGCCTGTGAAATCCTGTTTCACAACCAAATTCATGCATGCTCTAATTTAGGCCAAAGTTCAGTAATTCCTATGAGCAATAGGATTTTGAGGGAAGGTCTTTTTGTAGGGCTCCTTTGAGATTAAAGATCTTTCTAGGAACTGGATGATTAAACTTAATACTCAGTATCTACAGTGTAAGAGATGTAGCCGATATCACTAGATTTTTGTTTGTGGAACCAGCAGAAAACAGGAGAGATCAGAGGAACTGGAGGGGACATTTGTTCTTTGGGTAGATGGTGTTAGGAAGGGTATAAATTCAGTTAGTTTTCTGCTGCTTAGTAGCAGGTTAGCCAAGCTACAATCTGAGGCACTTTGAGGCACCTGAAGGGTTTACAGTCCCTTCCTTTGCATATTCAAGCAATGGCTACACACAAAACCATGAGAAGCTGCACGTGTGAGTAGGAGACTTAACTCCTGTGAGTGGAGACCACATTTTCCTACACTAACGGGATCCAGCTTTTCCATCACGAGGACTGACTGCCTCAGTAATGGTTCACGCAAAGGGGATGCTCTTTCAGACTTTGCTGAGTAATGAGAGTTGGTTCATTATGGATGTGACATCAGAGAGACTGACCTGAATGGTCTGAGTTTGAGTCATTTCAAATTTCTGAGAGCAGCTGAAGCACTTTATTTCAGAAGGGTAATGAGAAAAGCCATCAGTTCACTGGAGCCTTAGAACTCTGTTAAAAGCAGACATCAACAGCCCAGATCAGTAGAGTTGGTGGGTCTGCCAGGGCCTTCCTTGCTTGTAGCACCAGCACTTCATGGGATATTCAAAATGCCACTGTGATAGACCCTCCAGACACATTTGGTCTTCTCACAGACAGAAGCTACTCAGTCATCCCATAACTGGCTGATGGTAAAAATTTTCATTAGCCGCTTACCCTGGCTTTATTATTTTATTTTTTTTTTGCATACAGCTAGCAAGGATTCTTTCACCACCATAATGCAAACATATAATTTCTGTACTATTAGATTCTGCCCAATTTCTGTTGCAGTGCTCATCAACTTGTCGCTGCAGTCCTTCTGCATGTTGAAAACATCTCCTCTCTGCCATTCTTCATCTGCAGGAGCTTCAAGCTCTTGCCTCACTGGGAGCAGCAGATAGGGGCAATCTGCCTAGTGCGGGCTGCCTGCGCTGCCTGCACTGCCTGCACTGCCTGCACTGCCTGAGGGAGGTGAAGCCTTGTCCCAGGGTCAGGACTGATGCCTGCTGGGGGGAACCTCAGAGCAGGGCACCCCTATGGTGCCTTTATGACAGCAGTGGCTCCTGCAGTACCAAGCCATAGACCCACTTGCAGAACTGGACGTTACACTCTCACTTCTCAGCTATTTAGCATATTCTGCAATTTTTTTTTATACTAATCACTGTAGCAATGGTCAATGCAGCAAGGATTTCCTCTGTGTGTGTTTTAGCGGTGCTGAAGTCACATCCAGATATACTTCTGAGCAGTCCCTGATGGTCTTATTGCAGTTACACGCAGCAGACTGTGAAACGAGCTTTGTATTAAGTCTTTTTCTTTTAATTGTAAAGAAGCCCAAATGCCACTTAATTGAGTGTAGAGCTGCTGCAGCGATCTCCAAGGACTCCTGGTCCTTCACTCTTCCCCTTGTGAGAAGGCAGTTGTTATTTTCTGTGTCATTTTTTTTCAGTGTTTTGCTTGTGCTTGAACATGCTTTGAAGATTATTTACCACAAGAAGAGGAAAAAAAAAGCATAGTCCAATTGCTGCCTGTGCTGTCTGCCTCACCATCAGTTTATCTGTTATGAAGATTACCAGATGGTGTCAGAGCTCCTTGGCATTTTAGCAGTTGTCTTCATCACTGGGGCAATTTGTAGTGCAGAACAGATCAAGTCAGCTTCATTCAGTCACTGGCTTTTGAATTCATTCATGTTGGATTTCCCTTAGAGCATCATTAAACTCTTTTAAGCTAGCAGTGCTCTGTTAATTTCATTAATCCAGCCGCATATTCAGAATTTGCTTTTTCTGTTTTTTTATTTTTATGATTCAGTTTATAAAAAGAAAAACGCTCCATGTTCTCTGGTGGCTTTTGGGGCAGGCAATTTTCTAGAATTTCCACAATCCCAACAAATGCTTTGTCTGGGGGTTTAATAGGATCTGTTAAACTACACAGCAGGTTATACCTTTTAGCATCTATTACACTCAGTAAAACCAGCACATTTTTCCCATCAGTTACACTCTCCGTGATTATACACTGCTCCAGTCTCACTATAGGTGGGCCAGGCCTCCACTGAGCAATTAAACCAGTCATTTTCCCGCCAACAGCCAACCATTTTAATGCTCTTCGAAACACGCACATGCCCATGCTCACGCGCGCACCCACGCACGCACAACGTCTCAACTGCTTCGTTCCCTGTTCGCCACCCACTGGGCCCTGCAGTCACTCTCTGGCATGGGATTAGGATTATGCCTTCAGAGCCAGCAGCTGGATCTTTTATGCTTGGCCCAACATCTGCAACATAAAGATGGCGCACGCAGGAGCTGCTTGCTCACTTCGTGCTGCACAGAAGCTCTCCGAGGCTTACACTTCTGCACTGGCCAAGGTGGAGAGGATGACAATAAAGCCCCAGAGCCGTCACTGCTCCAAAGCCGAATGCTTTGCTGGTGTGTCTGTGTGAAGTGGGAAGGCAGCAGGAGACCATGCAATAGCCCATTTTGAGCACAGTGTGTGTGTGCTGCTGTTACAGCAGAGTTTGAATGGCTCCCGGGGTAGAGCTGGTGGTTGGGGTTTAGGGCATTCCTGTCCTGTCCCTACACCCTGGGAAGAGCCAGAAGAGTAGTTCACCTGTTCAAAGCAATGTGTCTTTCAAGATAACCATACTGAAGACGTACAGCTGGGAGTTCTCAGCAAATCCCACAGAATGAGAAATACAAACTGCAGTGAACACCCTCTCTGAAGACATCCCAAGGAATTAAAGAAAAAAGCTCTTTTTACTTTATTTGAGCAGAGCTAGGGAATGGCTGGGGAGAATGATAGTTGCCCCATGTTGAAAGCCTGTGCCTGTGTCCGTGTTTATTTTGCAGGGTAGGTACAGTCCCAATTTTTCTAATGATGCCTTTGGGATGACTAAGAGATTTTCAACAACTTTAATGTAAGAAATTTCTTGTCCAGATCAAGTGGGCTTCTGACTGCCTGCTACTACGTACAAATATAGCTGATAGGAAAATAAATTACTGATTTTACAAAGTAAGGCATCTCAGGCTTTAGTGCATCCACTGACAGTACACATCCCTCTTTTCATGGATCAGGTAGCTATTCGATCTTGCAGATCACTTGCTTTTTATGGAGAAGGACATGCTATAAGTTTTTCTTTTTTAACCCTCAATGAAACGGTTACCAGTGCTGACCAGCCTGGCAGGAGGTAATGCTACAACTTTGTATGAAGAACATACAGGAAAGTCCTTGGAGCTGGCATTCAGCAGGACACCCCGCACTAAGTAGTCATGAACTTTGTAGATTGTTCTTTCTGGAGGGAAAACTGACTTTTTAGAGGCTGGGTTTTTCCAAGGGAATTGTGGCAGTTAGGCTCTCATGATTCCCCATGCTGGGAACTTTCATCAGCTACAATAAAAATAAGAGGAATTGGCATGTGGGATTTCTGTGTCCTGCAAAAGGCCCAGAATACGAAGCCTACAAGGCTAGTGCTAAGCACCACCGAAATTTCTCCTTTCATCTCTTGGACACGATAAAGACAGTGAAAGTATTTTCATTTGTGCCTCTGGGCCCAAACCTGTGTGGCAAAGGACCTTCCTGATTTCCCATTTGTTTCAGTGAGATTTAAACCTGGTCAGCAAAGAGGAATCTTGCACTTGTCAGAAATCACCTAAAGAGCAGAGGGGATCCTTTATGCAAGAACCTGATGAGAGCAAGACGTTTAAAGTGTTTTAACACACTGAGATACAATGGAAAATACATTTATGAAACAATAGATCTAGCAAATTGGAGACATCTTTCTGATTTTTTTCTCTTTTCTCCACAGTTTCATTAGTTTCTGTTAAAACCTTTAACAGATGCCTAATTGACACAGTCAGAAACAGTTTTCCAATCATGTATCACTTTAATTATCCAATGGTCTTTTCAGATCTCACATGGATACCCCTTTCACTGAGATAAATTATTTGCTGTGTTTCACGCTCCTCCACTTGAATTCTGCTTATCTTCTCATGACTTTTCCCATAGGAAGATTTTGTAAGAAACTTGGGAGGGGAGAGGAGAAGGCAGGACAGGACTTCATGCTATTTCAGCCACAAAGGTACATTTTTCAGAACATTTCATTTGAAAGTTGAAGTCTGAGTGCAACGCTTTGCATTTTAATGAATCAGCACTACAACTCTGACCTGATGGGAAGTGTTTCATGATACATGTGACTTGGGATTTTGTGCCTGTGTGAACATCCTGTTCTCAGCTGCATATCCCAGAACCATATTTGCGAGAGGGGCCTCTGACTGTACATGCTTTTTTCTCGGTGCTTCGTTTTATATATAAAAAGTCAATTTCTGACTTTAGTGGAGATAGTGCAAACTTTATAAATTATTTTTACACACCCCCCCAACTGCCTTTTATCTTTTAAGACAATGATAAAATTGTAATCAATGACAGTACAGCCAGGATTTTGCCCAAGGTACTGGATTTTTCTTTTTCAAAATTATGAGCTCTCTCAGCCCCTAAAATACTTTAATGAAAGCTAAAACATTCAGCACCTCTGAAAAATCAGCTTGCAGAAACCTAAAATTCCATAAACCCCCCCTACAAAGAAAAGGTACCTCTTGAAAATATATTCTCTGTGTCATCTGCTTTGTAATGAGGGCTGATCCTGCAAAACATTCTATGCTTGAACCTGAGGAGCACAACATGTCATGCTGTAGGGCATACTGCAGGACACCTTTAACCAGCCATGTTCCCATAATTGCAGTAACGTTTCTTTCAGTAATGAAATGTCATGCCTTTAAAATGCTAACCTCTAGGGACAGGTTAAAAAAAAGGCGTTGTCAAAAGCTGTTTGGAGGGATTTTTGTTTCATCCCTCTTCTAAAATAATTTAAGCTTTTTTGAAGGTGATAATATCACTGATCACATTCATAGTTCTGGTCACTGGGAGACATCCGGATTAACATTTCCCTAACACCTTAAGCCAGAAACCACTGTCCATCCTCTCCCCACATCCCCAAACATTTTTCTTGGGCTGTCATCTGTCCCAATCATCAAAATTTCCATTAGAAATACTCTACAGGTCCTCTGGTTTCACAAATCATCCTGGTCACAGGGCTCACTCAGTCATTCATGGATCCATGCAGTTTGTTTATGGAAGTATTATTCTAAATGCTTATAATTTATAAGAAGAATGTTCATGATCTATAAAACCAAAATGCATGTTTGAGTGTCCACTTCGTGCTTGGCAACAGCTGAAGGATTTGGGACTCAAAGAGACTGAATGTTGTCTTTCTTCTGGTCTGGAATGGCCTGGGGTTTTCTAGTCTGTCTTGGCTGAGAACAGGCTCTTAGAAGTGGGATAGAGTGATCCCAGCATCCACTCCACAGCATTGCCATTGGAGAGGGGGGAAAGATTCAGGGACATGACAGAAGTCTATTTTCCATGGCAAGGTGATAGTAATAGCTAAGCTGCATCCCGGTTAAATATGTCTAGTCAGCAACAGGTATATTAAAAAAAGATTAAATTAAAGGAAAGGAGATGTAACAATAAAGGAATAAGTCTTTCCAAATTCTTACCACACCTGGTATGTAGCATGTACTTTTGCAGATGATAACATTTACCCTTTATGACAGCATTATACATATACATTGGGGTTTGCCTTTTTAAGTAAGGGATGTTAACATCCTTGAATAAAATTGGGACAAGCAGTGTAAACAGGATGGCATATAAAGTGTGATACAGAATACAGAGGGCAAAGTATGTTTGAAGGTTAGCTTATTAATAAAACATGGCTGGCCTTGATTTAGTTTATAAGAAACTTAAGACATTTATCAACATCTGACTGAACCCATTTCCAGTCTCTTTGGACTCTGTTGTGGATAAGCTGATTAATAAAAGATGATGCCTTAGGAAGGAAACTTAGATCTTTGCAAGCAATGACAAAAGAAAATTCAGTGCTTAATCTACATATGAAAGGAAACTGTGAAAGTAAACTAGTTTACCACTACATCCCAGGATGCCAATCTCTTATAACATTTCATCTGACTTAGTTTTGGCTGGAGTCTGGAAAAGTAAGAAAGAATTCCAAAAATTAAGTGTGGAATTAATTTACAAGAAAGATCCTTGTGCTCACTTATGGAGACTCTGAAATCTAATCCCGTTCCCTTGTGGCTTCCTCCCCTCAGTGTTTTTAACTTTGCAGCTTTTTGTGTTTGTTTTTCATTTGTCTCCTTGATCCTTTAGTCTTTCCTTTCCCTTATAGTTCTAATATTAAACAAGTGCCACACTTTGCCTATGGATAGTTGTTGCCCAATAAAATATTGCCCTCAGAAGCCAATTAGTGAAATATGTTTCTTGTAATAGGGAGTAATTTGTTTAATTTTCATGCATTCTTGCCTGATAGTCAGCCGAAGGGATGCACATGCATAGTTCCTGCGTCTGGGATACAGAGACAGCCCAGCTTAACTGCATGGTGCAGCGCACTCCCTGCAAATGCACCTGGCAGCAATGGTCTTACCTGGCTTCGTCATTTTGGCACTTGCAGGCTGCATCAGCAGCACGAATGTGGAATGCCATCTTTCTGGAGTGGGAAGCAGCGCAGACATAGCTGCTTGTGCTCTGCTTGGGCTAACACACCTGGGATGTCTCTGCGAGCGTGCTATGCTGGGACCTGAGCAGGCTTCTCTGTGTAGCACTGTGACACTGCAAGGCTCTGTGCAGCACAAGCTCATTTAGAGCTGAAGCTGAGCTTCTCGCTGCAGGGCATGGACAGCCCCAAAACAGACACCGAGGTTGCACGTCTAATATTTAGGTAGTAGTAGCATTCAGGGAGCCTCCTCCTCCTCCACAGGATCACAAGTTTCTTCTGTTACATGAGCGGTGTTTGGAAACCAGGTTCTACACCTGATGCTCCAAATTCTCTCCCAAGAACGTTCTGAACAAGCAGTCCCTAGAAATAGTCCCTGGAGCTATTCCTCTGCCCTGCTTCAGTTTCACCAAGGTGTTCCTGTGTCAGGACCCGGGAGCAGGATGCCTGGGTACAATTCAGCTGGTCAGTGTTTAGGCCTCCCCTCACTGCAGCCAAGAGTGGGGAGGACACACTTGCCTTTAGATACCACTCCACTGACTGTTTCAATATTTTATGCAAAGCAAAATGGCTCTAATATCGGAAAATGAGGGGCTGCATCTACCCTAATATATAGAATATGTGAGAGACTCTTTTCTGATCCTGAGGCCAATAGTCACTTCTAGGGTCATGTCCATACAACTTCACTACCTTTTCCCCTAAAAAAGGTTGGCTGCAGCTGTCTTGCCTTGTGGGAATGGACTCTGGCCTGTGATAACCTTCAGACAGGACTGGAAATACCCCATACTGAAACTCTGTTCACTGTTTTAACATATGGGTGAGGCAGACAAGCATCGCCCTACTTAACACTTCATGGCCTGGAGCATGCTCGCATGAGCTGTGGGCTTTTGAACTCATGTCTCACATTCCATAGGTGACTATGCGAACCAATAAAACACTGAGGAAAGAGAAACACCTTTGGTGGCTCCTCATTCAGCTCTGAAAAAGATGCTGAGCTCATTGGGCAAAGCAGTAGCTTGAACTAAACAGGCCAGAGAAATGAACAAAGCCTGTAGGCTTTCCACAAGAAAAAGTTGTAGGTGCGAACCCAATGGGAATACTGCACATGGTAGAGGCTGAGTGGGGAGTGACATTTCTCTACAGCCCAGAGAGAACCCACAAATGTCAGAGAAGGGGGAGGTGCATTACCTCTGCATTTCATTCTCACTGAAATCTTGCCCTAAGAGGTTAACAGGGCCTTATAATGAGACAGGATCCAATCTACTTACATAACCTTTTAAACTGAAGATTACACAAAGTTGCAGGACAATTCCAAATTTCCTTGAGGTCTGAGATGGTGAACTGAGAGTTTTAAACTTAGACTCTTTCCATGCCAGCCAAGAACTGAAGGCTGCTGCATACTTCTGTGGTGTGGGAGATCAGCTTTTGAAGGCCCCATTTATAATGAAGTATCTCTGGATGCCATTTCATCCTTGGAAAGAAAAGTTTGTTTCTTGAGGTAGTTTTAAACGATACTGAAAGCTACTTTAGATTAACTTGGATTTAAACAGATTAAGTAGAGAGTGTGGAAAGGACCATGCTGAGCCAGATCTTACACTGGGTTAAATTGGCATGGTGCTCTCAAAGACAAAGGAGTGACAATTAATACCAGCTGAGTATCTGGCCCATTGTATTTAAAGACCATGTCAGAGACCACCTACTTTCTAACACAGCTTATAAAAACGGTTGAAGACATTTAGAGCCTGTTATACTAGCTGGAAATTCCCAGTCTGGTTTCTGCACCAATGAAGGGTCCAAAATGTAGATGCTGAATCCTGCATCTAGTTGTGATATTCAGTGCATTTACTGTAAACAGTCTTGAAATAATGTTGATGGCAATGATTTTTTTAACAACTGCTAGTATATACATGTGAGTATTCTGACCCAAATATATGGGATCATGTACTACTGCAACGATTTGGAGAATTGTCCACGTAACTTAGTATCCAAATCACTCAGGATTCAGTTAAAAAACTGATTTATTAAGGAACAAATGGAGTAATGCAATTTTTTTCTAAGTTGCTGTAATCACTCTTAAAGCACGTCATGCCATGTGATAAGATCCTTTGATAGCAAATACTGATAGCACATCCATGTGCCCTTTGTTGCAGTTTTGCATTACTCTCCAAGCGTATTTCCCTACAGTCTGTAGAAGCAGTGAAGTTATAATATTGGCTCTCGTCCTACATTCTTACCAGTCAAGATCATTCATTGATTCCTGCATGTGAGGATCAATGGTGGTGGCCATATGGCTTTGGAATGATCTGTTGTCTTTTCCATAATGGTATTGTGGCTTTGTGTTTCCCCAGCAGTGATTAATAGGCACAGACATGCGTTATGCACATGTTGATAGGTTTAGATGAACTCTGAATTTTCATGGCTTTCTTCTCTCTTCCCTCCCCCCCCCCACCTTTTTCTTTTCAGGAGGCAGGGAAAGGAAGAGTGATTCTGCATTGAGAAAGTGAGAACGGGATCTTTAATGAATATTCACCTCTCAGGGACATGGTGTGATTTGATCGGCAAGGCTAGATGACAGACAGACCACATCTAGATGCCCAGGAATAATTATGACACTGCCCTCTAGAAGGACTGTCTAAGGACCACTTACAACAGGCAACCCCAAATGCCTCCAAATGCCTCTCACTGCTAACCTTGGGAAAAGGACATACAATGGCAAGCTCATCCCATAATCCCATCCCCACTAGCTCTAAAAACCAGGAGGTACGACATTGAAGGGAACAGGTTTGCCTTCCTCACCACAGCTGATGGAGGCATGCCATCTCCCAGGCTTTCTTTCTGGGGGGCAAAGAAGAGGGGGATGGATGGATGGATGGACTTCATCAGATGCCTTGGACATCTCCTGTGGAAGGCATGGGGTGAGCACCAGGGGTTGGTATTCCTTGGATACCCAGGGCACACAACAATGGACTGGCCTGTCCACTGGGCTGTTCTTGTCCACCCCAAGACTCATAAAAAAAACCTGTTTGGTTAACCCTTGTTTATTAAAGTTTGATGTAAAACTGTATAGTACTAACACAGAGTCTGGTGAGGAGTGGAGGAGGAGAGGGCATACAAAAAAGTATCACAGGAGTGCACCTGAAGAAACCCGACCTGCATATTGTTATTACAGGCTCTGAAAAGGTCACCTCTCTTGAACAAGAAACTGAGCAATTCTTCCATAGTCATTCACAACTGGGGGACCTGGACTCAGGGGTTCCTTCCCATCCTGTGTAATGTTTCATTCTCCTTCCTACCTTCTTGATTGATAGAAGTGGTCAGACAGAAAAACAAACCAACCCACAAACAGTTTGTGTTTTGGAGGACAATTCATCAAGGGATACAAAATTCGTAACAGTTATATCTGTACATCTGCCTTGAGAAATATTTGTGTTGCAGGTGATGAGCGGCTGGGAGACAACAAGCAGAAGTATCACATGTGTTTGCTTTGCTTATTTGTTCTTCCCCTCTGGTCTTCTCACACTATTAGAGGTAGGATACTAGACTGGACAGACCCTTCATCTCACCCACTACAGCTGTTCTCATGTTTGTAAGTTATGGGACTTGAAGCCTTTCATAAATCCAGAAAGAAATGGCTTGCTGCCCAAATACCATGTGGGTTTTGTTTTCATCTTAAAAAAAAATGATAAAATCCAAGATGTTCACAAGAAGTAGCAGAAATTTCACAAGAAAGCAGCTTCTAGAGCACATCAGATTCAAAGGGTTGGTGGTGGTTTGATTGTTTTCACTACCAATGTTTGAAGTATTATATATAACTAACTGTTTTAACACTTTCCAGGTTCTTTCATTGTGAGATTTATGTTGCAGCAGATTGGACAGAAGATTGGACATCCTCTGAGGTGTTAATAATATGTATGTTTACAAAGGCTCTCTCTTCTTTCTGATCTTCCATCATAATACCCATAATGCAATAAACACTGGCAGCTGTTTGGGTGGCTTGAAAGTGTTTGTCTTTCAGCCCTAAAAAAAAATGTACAGTCATCTCCTGGAATTATAGAAATATTCTGTTCCAGGTTGGAAATTTTCAAACTTTTCACAGGTTTCAGGAAACTCCAGATATATCAATAGAAAATGGCATCTAAATTTTTATTGAATTTTATTTTTTTGAGGCTGACACCACACAAGAATTTCTAATCAGAAACCCTAAGTTGCTATGACTTGACAAGTACCCTGACAGGAGTAAAAAGTGTAGACAGAACACTGCAGCTGCCCAAAACAAGGCAAAGAGCTATGAAAAATTTGGACTTTTTGTGATGTTATTAAATGCACGTGGTCTGTATGGCTCAACAGCGTGAAGGTATGATGTTCAGCTCATCTCCCTCTACACACTCAACTCCCAGTGATTGGATACTCTGGTAGTCAAGATAGTGTCCATGCCAATGTTGAAAAACTACCTTTGATCACTCCACAGCCAATACAGATGTTCTTCCTCTCTTTAATGGGCATTGAGTGGGTTGGACCAGAGCAGGGTATTGGACTTTATTATAGTTTAAAGGAAGAGAGACTGCCCAGCTACTGCCCTGTTGTGCTGAAGGAGAAATTTGCCTTGAGGTATGAGAACATGGATGATTGATACACAGCAAGGGAAAAGACAAACCTATAGACCACAGGATAATGCTAAGGAATACTTGCCTCTGAAATGTTTCCTTTGACAAAAATTGAGCTAATAGCTCAGAAAATGACTCTTTTAACCACTTTAACAGCACATGGGGGGGAGCTATTTTTCCTCTACTAGTTATAAGTTCTAGTAGACATAACTACTTTTAGTGAGTAATGTATTACAGGAGTGTGCCCTAAACACCAATAAACCCATACACTCTGGGATCAGGCCTGTGCACAGGCTGCTGGATGTCACACGATGTCAAGGGATGAAAGGTCAAAAATGGAACTTTTTTACATTTAGCTAATTTTTTTAAGAGACAATAATGTCTTTATGCACATAATGCATTCTGGTAGCCTCATGACCTCACTCCCATCCAAGAAAAATATAAATCTTTCATATTAAGTTGGAGATTTCACAGTTTATAGAGAATACATTGAGGACACAAAAGTTTCTTGGAACAATAGCACAAGACTTCAACGTGGAGACCAAAGAGGCTAGCTCCAAGGAAATAGAAAAAAAAATTGTAATATTTGGCACTTTCCCTGTGATATAAAATGCATGTTATTCTCATTTAGCAGAGAGCAGACTTGAACAATAGAAATGTTTGTTAATACATCCTGCTCCGCAGTGACTGTAAAAGTATTTGCTGCATTTGCTTCTTAGATGCTGTAGCTCTCTCATTTCACACCTTTCCCCAGATTTAATCTCTGAAGTATTATTTATGTGGCAATATTAGATTCAATTTACAAATTACAGCCTGCTGCAAAACGGAGCTGTTCTTTTCCCTGGAGGTACCAGCAACAGTTACATTAATCTTCTTTTAAAAAATTATTCAGGGGCTTTCAACATGCTGCCAAGAGCTCCCTCCCAGATTCCTTTGTACTCCTGTTTTTAATTGTAAGAATATCTGCAGAAAATATAACATGTAAGGCCTGGATCCCAGTGGAGCTCCATGCTGGCAGAGGTCCTGCAGTGAGCACCAGATGGGTGGATTTGGGTTTATTTTATCTCTTCCAGCTCAGTCCTGTACATGGATCCTGACCCAGGAAGGTGGTTCGTTGCTAGGTCACTGAGAAGGTCCCAGCGGGGCTCCAGTGGAAGGGGTGGCTGCAGAGGCACTGCCACCAAAAATGGGGGAAAACCCATTGCAACAAGCACTCTGCCCTGGCAGTCCTGCACCTGCATTTGCCTGCACCACAGAGAGACCTGAGGTTGCTTGAAACAGCTGCTTTACAGGAGATTTGCGCAGACTGCGAGGTGCACCACACTAACACTGCTGTTAGGGTTCATCCAGAGTGGTGCACCATAGCTCTGCCCAGCCATGCAATGTGCCCCATTAACACACACCAGGTGCCATGATGCCCAGCGTTGGGAAGTCTCAAGTCTGGGGCAAATGCTGCTCATGCCCCAACACTCTTTCAGCCCTGTGAGCCTTGCAGAGCTGTTCCAGGTCCTTCTCTCTTTGCTTCAGCTGTGGCTTGAGTTCTGTGGCCTATTGACAGTTGACAAATCCCCAGCTTCCCTAACCACTCCTTGGGGGCTGCCGCACAACCTGGGTAGGAACAAAAACTTGTCCTGAGCTAGCAGCGAGAGGACTGCCTCTCCTGGCTGAAGCTGAGATAGCCTGTTTCAGTGACACCTCATGATCTACTGAGCAGAAAAGGTCAGATAAGATGAAGTGATGGTTTGTCCTACTCTTCCTTTCTAAGGCAATAGCATTCTTTTGCATCGTCATTCTTCTGCTGATGTCAGGACTTCATCACCCTAAGCAGCAGCCTCGTGGGAGCACAGAAAGCCTTGTGCCCCGGGGCAGGTAGAATAATCAGGTGTGAAAGTACTTGGTCAGCTCACAAGGAAGAAAAAAGTTATTCTTAAAAGTTTGTTACAACAGCCTTATGGCTGGCATTGGCTCCTGACATTGTAAGACAGCTTTGTCCAAAATCTCCTCTAGAAGATTTCCCATGGAAGGAACTCCCAGGTGTTTGCATGGTTTTGCCCAAGCCTTCTTATAAGCTCTACCTTCTCAGAGCCTTCCCTGCCCAACCTGAGCCTTTAATCACCTCAGGCTGTACCAACCCCATACCTTGCATAGGGAAAAAGAGGGTAAACCCCATGTAAGACATGAAATGTCTTCCATGAATACACATGAGGAATGAAAGGAACTTCTGTGAGTCCATTACTAAATGTTGATGGTTAAACTCCTAGTAATGAGACATTATGAGACAGATTAATTCAATAAATGTTTCTGTTCTAGTGTATCGAAGCTGGAGGAAGCATGAGTATCATATGATGCTGATGAAATGTTTTCTGGTCTAACAGTAAATTGGGAGAATTTAAGTCATCTCAAATCTGTTTAAGTCAGCAAGGCTGGATTAAATGTCCCCAAGTCTTCTTAAAGCAGCAGCTACGGAACTTACTCTTTCTCTAGGCAGGTAGTGAATGCTATGCCGTTACTCAAGAAGACCCAAATAATTGTAAGCTGTCTTGACTAGCTTTCACTTGGGAGTGGCAGATAGGGAATGGCTGATACTGAAGGCAGAAGTAAAAATCTGTGCCAATTCCTATGACTTCAGGAAACTGGAGCTTGTCAAACTGATTTAATTTGTAGAAAAAAATGTTACAGGATTGGAAATCTGACAAATCAGTCACCTAATTGTAAAATTTCAAAAAATGGCATTTTTAAAATCATCTACCAGATTTTAACATAGATATTTTATGGGCAATTATCAATGGGTGGAGCCTTCCTGGAAGAGAAACCACCCCTTTTTCCTTTCCACCCAACACAATCTATATTTAAATCACAAATACCACATAAACTATTGCTAATCCATTTTTCAGATGACACAGACTTGGGAAGCAGTAAAGATGACAGTACCCTTGTGCATGAAGGCGATCTGGCTCACTTCATAAGCAGGGTTCAACCAAATACAGCCAAAAACAGGTTCATATTTATAAACAAAAATGTATAAACTATGTCTACAGGATGGGGCACTGACCACAGGAAGCATGAAACTCTGTGGATTGTCACAAATAATCGACTGTCCATAAATTCTTAATATAATTTTGTGGTTAAAAAGGCTAATATGAACATGGGAACTACAGAGATGGGGACTGGGAATGGGAAGGTGATTGTGTAAGGCAGAAGTAGGACCACTGTTGTAGTGGCCACTGGAGTGGATAGAGGAGCCAAGGGTGGAATAGTTAAAGGATCAGGACCTTTACAGAAGACACATTTATTCCATGATTGTTTCATGATGGATTACCCCAGAAAATAGCTTCCAAAAACATTTCCATGAAACAGCAGAAGATCATGCAACTCCTCTGCTGGACCCTCCCTCAAGTCATGTTTTCTGGATTAGGTTCCAGGGGAAAACAGTAGGGGTTGCAACTTTCTGAGGCGAGTTTCATGTTGGATACCTGCCTGTGTGCTGTGACGTGCTGCCTTGGCTAATAAATCGTGACCTGTGTGGTTATACTGGTCAAATGCTTTCTCAGCCAGAGCAATTCCCAGCAAATCAGCAGGCTCCTTCCACAGTGCCCATCTGACAAGCACTGGGTAGCGCACAGATGGTTTAGATACAAAAAAGAATGCTGCATCAATGCTGTATGTGTGAAATGTTTCAATTATTCCTAAAATATTTTTAACATGTTCCAGATTTATCAGGCAAAATGTTTAGGAAGTAATTGGAGTTTATTCTGGTTTTCATTTTAGTATAGTATATTATAATAAACACATGTTCAAAATACATTTTAGGTATCACCAAATATTTATAAAATGTCTCTAGGTGGAAATCCCAAGGTCTCTACAGTAGCTTTATTTTCTGTTTTGTTTACAGGGAGATCAATCATTAAAACCTATGGCTTTTTTTCCTGCCTGCACTGTGAATCCTCTTGCACCTGCAGAGATAGTGGATAGCCTACTGGTTTTACCTACACAGATATGACTAAACCTTCTTTGATTGCAGAGGCTGAATTTAATTCATCCTTATATTATTGCCTGGAATAATAAAACACTTCTAATGGCATTTCCAAGTAGATATGTATGTCTGATATTTAGTGTCTGATCATTTTACTGACATTTGGCCACCATAATTAAAAGATGAATTAAATAAATGTCTATCCCAAGTAATGCTAGTTTGGAAATCAGAAGGAAGATGGTATCATACTCCCTGAGGTACACTCTGGATTTTTGCACTGAGAACTAATTGGCCTGTTGCATGCTTTGCTACCTGTCTTGAGAAATATTGACAAGGCTTGGAGACACAGCCTATGAAGGAACCTTTTCCACTTGTTTTAAGAAAAAAAAGAAAGATGCTTTTTGCTGATCCTCTTCATGTCCCTGGAGATTTCACGGGGAAAAAAAAGCAACACATTTTCCTAGCCTGAAGTCTGGAAAATACTGCACTTTGCAATTCCCCAGTTACTGTAAGTGAGCTCATTTTATTTTGGGTTTTGGGTTTTTGTTGTTGTTGTTGTTTGTTTATAATTATATCCAAAGTTTGAGCCAAGCAAATCTTCTTGACGCAGCAAAGCCTTGCATCAACTAAGACACAGCCTGGATTCTGTGCATTTCTGCCAAGACCGACATATCTGCTCCCATCCTTGCTCTGGTTGTTAGGGACAGGCTTATTTTCCTTTTCAGCTCACAGAATAGTTTTAGTGGTGGTGGGATGAGAAGAGGGACATGCGGTGCTCTGACAGCAGAGCTCTTCGCTGGTGGAGACTCCCTTCCAGCGGAGGACTGGCAAAGGAGCAGCCAGTGCCATCCACAGAAACAGCTAGAAACACATTGAACCACAAATCCCAGATACCCACAAAATGCCATCACATAGGAACATAGGCATATACTATCCTTTTTCCAATTAAAAATACAAGTTTGTGTGGTTTCAACAGGTAGTACAGCGCACAAGGAAACATTATGAAAAATCAAAGCCTTGTTTTTTTTTTTCTTTGCTGCTCTGCCCTCCCCCCCCACCCTTTAATAAAAATGTTAAATTTAGCTCTGTTACAGGATTAATGCCAATCCCAAGCAAAATCTAGACATTCCTGGCACTGATTCTCTCCTGCTGCTGTCTTAGTAAATACTGACATTTCTAAAAGAAAAACTGTTTCCTCAATTATCATTTTCATTAAAAACATACCATTTGACAAATGCTGTTCTGCAATATCCTTTTAATCTCTACAGATTTATTTTATGTATTTACACTGCTGGAATATTCTTATAGGCAGCCCTTCCTCTTACCTTAGTGCTGCTACCCCTTCATATGCCCCTTCTGCAGGTTCACCCTCTGCAGGCTGAGAAGTGAGGAGAGCTGGGGACAGCAAATGACCTGTGACACTGGAAAGATGTTACACCTGAGAGTAAGAATAGCCTACGTCCGTGATGATGTGGGAGTTCTTGGTCGCTTTGCATCACTCACAGACAGTACTGTCAGAAGCTGTAAAATAGCATTTCAGAAAAAGGGGGTCAGTGAAACAAAATAGCAGTTTGGTTTATTTATCAGTGTTAGCAATTCCAGCCAGTGAAGCTAACAGGTGTGGTGCATATTGAGAATGTCTACATAAAAGATAATGACAAATTAGTGCAAAGAAGTTTGCTATAGTCAGATTTTTCCACTCATTTTGCATAACAGTTTATCAGATAGAATAAAGAACATAGACAGGCTTTATATATATGCATCATGAAGCAGTATAATCAAGATATGGTAAAAAGTGATCCAGACATAATTCAGGAACTTAAGGTCAGATAAACTTAAAGAATATATTTTTCTGATTATTTTTTTTTAATTTCCTACATCTACATAGATTGAGACTAACTGTAGCAGGGCCATGGATTAAAATTAATTTTAAACAAACGTCAGGCCTAAATTAAGAAAATCAGGAATTCCACTCACATGAAGAATGACTACAGTTTGAAATATACAGATCCACACTATGTGAAAGAAAAGCTAATTCAAGGGCTTGGCTGTTAGTTTGCATCTGGGAATCTTGGTTCCAGTCCAGCTTCACCAAAGATTTCCAGTGGGACCTTGGAGTTGCCACTAGGAATAGGGCTTATTTCACCCAACTGCAGTAACTGAAAGCCCAGGTGGCTAAACTGGGGTCTGGGTTTCCTCTGCTGTTAAATAGAAAGAGAGCGACTCATCTCAGTCTAAGATCAGACTCCTCATTTTCAGATGGTATAAGTCAGGCATGGTGAATCTGGGATCGAGAGCGCAGTTACAGAAGTAGCCAGAACAACAGCAGTGTGGGCGCTCACTGTGGGATAAATCATCTCCAGGTCCTCTGCTGAGCACTGCAGCAGAACCACAACTAGGTAGTTTCTGTAGATACCAAAGCATGCACCTGTGCATACACAGATGCACACATGTGTGAGTACATGCCTCTGGGTTAAAATCAGAGGTTTTGTCTCAAAGAAGGACCTTGCCGTAGGCATCTGTTACCAACCACCAAACCATGATGATAAAGCTGATGAAGCAATACTTGGGCCACTTAAGCAAGCTTCTAGCCAACAGAACCTGGTTCTTATGGGTGAATTCAACTACCCAGACATTTGCTGGAAGAACAGTAGAGCAGCTTGCATGTCATCCATCTATGATTCTATGATTCTAAGTTCCTGGAACGTGTAGAGGACTGTTTTCTTATACAAATGTTAGATGTGCCAACCAGGAATGAGGCACTGCTGGACTTGCTATTCACAAACCGAAAAAACCTGCTTTGTAATATCTTGGTTAGTAACAACCTTGGCTGCAGTGATCACAATATTGTGGAGTTCGGCATCCTGCTGAGCATGCCAAAGGTTAGTACCAAGACAAGGGTTCTAGATTTTAGAAAGGCAAACTTCAGCTCGCTCAGAGCTCAGTTGGGAGGGATTCTGTGGGATGCTTCCATGGAGGATAAAGGACCTAGTGAGTGCTGGGAGTTCTCCAAGAAAGCTCTCTTGGAAGCACGAAACCAGTTTATCCCCTATAAAGGAAAGGGAAGTAAGCAGAGCAAGAAGCCCCCTTGGATCAACCACGAGCTCCTGGGTCTGCTCAAAACCAAAAGAGAAATGTACCTGACATGGAGAAGCGGAAGATTATCCATTGAGAACTACAAGGGCATTGCCAGAGTGTGCAGAGATGCAGTTAGAAAAGCAAAAGCTCAGCTTGAATTGAAACTGGCCAGAGATGTCAAAGATCACATGAAAGGGTTCTTCAGGTATGTAAACTACAAGCAGAAACAGAAGGAAAACATAGGCCCGCTGTTAAACAGAAGAGGTGAATCAGTCACCAACAATGCTGAAAAGGCAGAGGTTCTTAACACTTTCTTCACTTCTGTCTTTACCAACTCTGTCAGGTCCAAGGTCTTGGGAATGAAAATACAGGTTGATCCAAACATTGACCC
>VZTL01070929.1:26640-75227 GCA_013400535.1 Scopus umbretta
AAAAAGAAAAAAAAAGGAAAAAGAAAGAAAAAAATTGAGAAAAGGAAAAAAGTAAAAAAGGGGGGGAAAGGAAAAAAGAAGAAAAGTGAGAAAAGGAAAAAAATTTGTGGATTTTCTAAATAAAGCACACCGTCTCCATTCAGTCCATGGAGAAAGGGTGCCTACTCAATCCTCTTACCGTTGACAATATAATAAAACCAGAGGAACTTTTTTGAAGTAGATCTGCACATTCCACATTTGGATTGAGGGGCAATGGACTGTTTAAATTGCTATTTACATTTCCAGCTGTTTTACCAGTGATTTGCCCAACTTAATAGCTCTTTAAGCTTTTAAACAAGAAAATAGCTATTCTCACGATTCAAAGAAGAAACCATGGTTATTTCAGACTGCCTCTATTGTAAAAGGCTTAGACCCCTCTGTCTTTATAGATGCCCTTCCCTTTATAGTACTTCCCTTTTCCATCTCCTCCTACTTTCTAAATCTTCTTCCATTTTTTAGTTCACTTTATACATTACATACTTTTAGCAACATAATGCATCTTTGCTGATACTGCTGATTCAAGGAAAACATTTGCAGGCAGCCACCAAGGTTCCCAAGAGAGACTTAAGTTAGCAAGAAAATTAGATTTGCGTGTATAATCTTCTGCTAGTTATTGCGAGTTAGCCAATGTTAAACAAATGCTCTACAGCTATTGAAAAATGTATATTTATTTATCCACTTTCCTCTGGGGATGTATTTAAAAAAAATAGAAGTGTGTACAGGCATAACATAAACTGTATTTTCTGCTTATTTTTCAGGCAAAGTGGAAGAGGAGGGCAAAGGGGCAGTCCACAGATAAGAACAAGACTAAGATGAAAGGTTAAAAAGGGGAGGGGGGGTTACTTCATAGTGGCTCTATAAACCACTGCAATTATTTTGTTATAATTTGAACCCATTAGCTTGTTTAACCTGGTGCTAATAAATTGTAAAATCATGAAATTCAAAAACAAAACCCACCCCCTCCTGCTTTTTCCCCTGATCAAAGCTTGAACGTTTTCCTTTTATTAACTCTAAATGTACCCTGTGTTTACAGATGATTGCAACACTAGTCAGATAGTGGGGCAAACAATCAAATCCAAGCCTTGCAGAAAGCGGTAGCAGCAACTCTGATTAAAATTTTTGAAATAAATACAGCTGACTAAAGAAGATTATAGTAATGCTTGAAAAGTGTAATTTCATTTCTTTTTTGATTGTACTCTAACTGAAATATTTTGAGAGAAAGGCATTGCAACTGGTATAATGCTAAACATCTGTGATTTTGTTTAAAGGTATCACTTCATATTTAACAGTCAATATATCCTAAACTAAAAGTCCCGTTTTTTGTAAGGCTTCTAAAAGGTAGTTTATGATCCCCAAACTGGCATATTGGCTGCTGATGAGCAAATGTTTGTCCTGGTGTCATGCACTGGCACGTTACTGACAACATAACAGTTTCACTAGGCAAGACAGGACCAAGAATCAACGTGTATTTAAATTACTGTTGTTATGAGAAAATTGGCTTGGAACTGGAATATCTGTTCCCTTCAAAAGGGAAGGGAAAAAATCTGCACACCTGAGTGACTGAAAGGTAACAAAGTTCTAGAAAAAGCAGGTTTAAGGGTAAATCAGGTGCTATCTTTCCCTGCAAAGAAAAAAAAAAAGATTATCAAACAGCACAAAAAAAAAAAAAAATCAATGTCTAGTAGGGGCTAGAAAAAGCTGGAAAAACATTCACAAATTCTAAGTACAATTAGACTTTATGAACTTTGTTAGAGAAAAGAAATTCCATTGACTTCTAGTACTCTGCAGGAGGGTTCCAAACAAGCAGTATTTGGCAGAATTTTTTCGGAAAAACTGTTTACTTAGATTTTGAAAATTCTGAGGCAGCTCTGCTATTAATGCCAAAAAGAAAACAAATATACATGGGGTGGGGGAGATTTTGTAAATATCTAATGTGACAAATCCACCCCTGCTTAGAGTTACTGGTGAAAAAACAGCACTCTACCTAAATATATAGCATAAGAACACATGAAAATACTGAAAGAATGGCTTGAAAGGAAGTTCCTTAGAGCAGGCATTCATCTGGTAGCACTCGGTTTTAAGAAACTTGATGCTTTCCCACCCTACAGAAGACGGATATTTAGTTATACATAAAACAACTCCTGTTTCTACCACGTTTCTGCCACCATTGTGTAGCAGTAAGAAAGGAAGACTGCAAATCAGATCTTGTTCTGTGCCAAGGAGTTGCTCTATGAATCTAGATACACTAGGTATGTTCCCCTAGCCTTAGTTTCAACAACTAAAAATAGCATTAAGATCCATCTTCATGGAAGTTTCTAACAAAACAAGAGGAGAAAAACTACTGCATACAAGTGAAAAATATTACCTTATGGTTCCAAGCCTATTAATAGCCAACAAACCTGTGCAGTAGAGTAGCCACAGGAAGTCATGCTTTGAACAAAAAAAAAAAAACAACAAAAAAACACCACCATTGTTTGAAAGTAAAACTTTCCAGCACTGGGCAAGATTAACAGCAGATGCGCTCCTGTGAGCAGCTCCACTAAAAACAATTGCTTACAATAATGAAAATGGGTACAATCACAGCTGCAGGATCAGGACCCATTCCTGAGCTGCAGGAGCACTGTATTAGAAAATGCATTTGTATTAAATCACTGTGACTACTTTGTCACAAAGATGGAAGTTTTACTGCCAAAGGAACAACAGTAAAAGGCCAATGACTCAACCCGAGTGCTCTGCAGCATATGAACAGCTGAACATTTTATGCAGCATTCAGCTGCCACAGCCACCAGATCTCAGTAATACCTCCTGGCAAATCTCGTTAGGCTTCTTCCTGCTCTATTTAAATCACTGGAGGTTTGGAAAGAAGGATCAAATCTACTTTGTGTTGCCTGAGAATCTGTTGCTGCAGATCCTCCAGTATAGGTCTTTATATTTACCTTTTTACTTACACAGGTAAGATTCAGCCCAGAGATTATTACTTCTTTAAGAATCTGCATAATACAGATAGCTCTTAGTGCTATCTAGGTATCAAGGTAGGAATTAATCTGACACAAGCATGTTGTAAATGTGGATTAATACACAGCTTAGATCCCGGAAAGGCACAGAGAATCTGAAAGCAAGCACAAGACTGGCAGGTTACCTTCACCTCTGATCTCCTCTTCCAATTTCACAGTCTGCCTTCACCACTCAAAAAAAAAAAAAAAAAAAAAAAGGAAAACCAACCCACCGTGCTCCTGAGGACAACCAGGGCACAGTCAGTTCTACATCCTTCTCCGGGCAAGGCTGCTTTGCAGCCTCTTGCAGCCAGCCTGCCTCAGCATTTCCAGCCAGGTGTTGATACACAGGGTGTAGCTGGAGCTGCTCACCTCCCCGGGCTCCCGCAGACCCTCCCTGGTGTGCCTGGGCTTACACACCTGCAGCCCCTCTATCAGAGGGCCTGAAGGTGACTGGGGTGGGGGCGGAGGCGGCTATGCCTACACAGGCTATACAAATGCAGCAGGAGAGGTGAAGGCTCTAAGAAACTACTGATGATTTAATGTAGATATTCCCATCTTGGAGCTCCCTGGTATTTTCTTCTCCAAAACATTATGAGCACAGAAAGGGATTTATGACTCCAGAAATGGTGTTGTTTAGAAACAAAGGACCTTTCTTGCAGGTGGTTACATTTCCAAAGCCTCTCAGGTACTAGGAGATTGTTTGGAGATGAGGGATTGTTTGGAGATGAGGGATTGTTTGGTGAGATACACCCAGCTGACCGTGCTCTCATGCTGCAGGAGATGCTCTGAGGTCTGAGCAAATCGCTTCCCCCGGGGAAGTGGAGAGAGGAGTCACAGTATAACCCTGGGCCACCGCAAGGTTCACCAGGGAGGAGCCAGTCTCTAGGCATGGCCAATTTCCAGTGCTTCAGAGGAACTAAGCAAACACTAACCCAGAGTACATCTGGCTAATTGTATAGTGGGAGAAAAAAAATCTTTCTTGACCCCAGCGGTTACCCAGCTAAACCCCTGAAGCATAGGCTTTTATTACAACCATTATCTTTATGCAAATGATGATCATGCTGAGGACTTATTCTGCCTGTTACATATGAAGGAAAGAGCTGAATGAATGATACATTCTGGACAGATTCCTTGGCCAGAAGGGACCATTCATGCCAAAGCCAGTTTGAAAGAATATCTTTTAGAAAGATATCCAAACTGCCTCTTAAAGACTCCAAGTGATGTCAATCATGCTGCCCCCTTCGCCTATTGTTGTAATGTTCAGTTACCCTCGCTACTAGGACACTATCTGAAATCAACGTAAAATTTATCTAGCATGTGCTCTTCCCCGTCAGACCAGTTTCTGCAACCCTGAAAAGCAGTGATAAACTGCTTGGTTGCATTGCTCTGCTAACATGCTTATTGATGGCAGTTTTATAAAGAGCTCTGCTAGCCCTGAACTGCTCTATTTCAGGCTTCAGTGGGATTCATAAGGTGTCAGAGAAATTCTCTCTCAAATGCCAAAGCTTCTGCAAGGGAACTAGGTAAAAAGATGTTTGGGTTTTTTTGTTTGTTTGTTTGTTTGTTTTTTTCTTGAATGGAAAAACCAGACAGACATACCAGAAGCAAAGAAGCAAAGTGAAAATTGCTCCAGTTTACAAGCTATGGCACAGAGCATGGCTGCAAGGCAAACTCTTTTATCCTTACTTACGCCCCTGTCCATTCCAGTAATATACACTGGCCACACACAAAAAGGCTGCTTGATCTCAATCTACCAAAACGGACCCTAGAAGAAAGCCCAAGCAGGGAGAGAAAAAACAATTAGTGCAACAGTAAGTGGGATCTGAGACAGCAGGATGTTTCATGCCACTATTGCCACAAACTCAGTGTGACGGCTCAGCACTCTGAGCGCTAGAAAGGCACAAACCATTAATCTAATTGTAACGGATAAAACGTGGGTTCTTGCCAGCTGGAGATATTGCAACCAAGCATAGCAGAAGCCATCTTAGCCTATGTCTTCTTGTTCCAGAAATGACCAAGACAACAGAGAAGAGCAGCCACACACATCATCTGGCATTATGGAAAAACAGCTCCTCAGCAGCTCTGGGATGTGCTCGATCAATAGTTGGAAAATACTATTTGGTTGATCATCGAGTAGTAGCAGGTGCACCTACTATGCAGCTATTAAAATGCCTGTTCCCCCAATCAATTCCTTACACGGATACTCCTTGGCCTACAGACGTACCAGTTTTCAAAAGGCCCTTCACTTAAGGCTTCGCTTGTCTGGCTCCATTACCACCAACCACAGCAGTCACACGAGCATGTGTGTACCTGTGTTAGGTTCATCACTGTGCTTCCTGCAGAACACACTTCACTTTTGCTGGGTGCCAGATGCATGAATGCAGCTCCCTGGCTCTGTCTGGTGCCCTTCTGCACTCATCTGCCTCTGTCCTTTACTCACTTCAAATAGAACAGCTATAATTTTTGCTGTTTGCACGTCACCCCACACCTGCTGCCCTGCTAGGTGCACTTCCTTTCAACTGTAAATAACAGCCCCAGAGCTAACAGAGAATTGACTGAAAACTGTTCCTATGCCTGCTTCATTGCTGGTGTCTGACTCATGTGCCTAAGTCAGTCTGAGTACAGTACATATAAGCTGAAAAATCTTTTGGTCCCTAAGGTCAGAACTTCAGCAAAATTTATTTGTGTTCCTTGACACCAACCCACCCAACATTACTGTGGAAAGTCCTGAGCTGAGAGTCCAAAATATGAGCATATGTAGAAATTGCCTCCCCTAATTCTTTTTAGGAGGCTCAGAGATGGGAAGCATTAGCTGAATAAAGATGCCAGGCAGAGCGAAGACTTCAGACTCTTACTGTGGATCACACCAAATAGTATCACTCTGTGTGGTTTAGCTGAGTCTCTTTTTTAGTGCCTGAACTTTGGTCACTGAAGATAGACGATGTGTGGCTGCATGAACAGCCTAACTTGCCTTCAAATGCTCTATGCCTTAATATGCCTCACGCCTGCATGCAAAAGTCTTTCACAATTTGATTCCCAGACTGTTCTGACCATTGGTAAATATGTAAAAATGCTCCCTAAATATGTAAACATGTAAAAATGCACACGATTAGATCCCTGGCACGCTGTTATGTGAATGCAAATATAGCCAAGACTCTCGTACTCTGCAAGGACAAATCCTAAATTTGCTGCACCCAAAGAACCTCGGACTCAGAAGCCAAATTTACATGAACAAACCATTCCGCTAGCAGTGCAGAGAGGAAGAAGCACGACAAGGCGTGAGCTGTAGGTGCAGCCCCATGAGGCAGAGAACCAGAAGGGACATCAGAGCTTGCACAGTACCTCTGTGTAGATGTTGCCTGCATCCTGATACACACATGCTGTAGTTCTTCAGAGCAGTCGGCAAGGAGGTTTGCTCTTTGCCAGAATCTCTCTTAGCAGAGCCACTACAGCACACTTTCAAGGCAGATGAGCTTCTCTGGGGCCTGGTATTAACATTTTGGTACACAGTCCTTTATGCTGAATAGGAGCCAGCAGTGTGTNTGTGAGCACTTCTGTTCCGAGGCTGGTATATATATGTGGTATATATGGCACCGAGACTAAATTTCTCATCGCTACTTTGCCTTCTGGTGGGAAGTTAACATATGCTATTGCTCAGCAAAGGACAACATTACATTGTAGTTCCCTTATTTAAAACAGTAACAACTGTCTCCTGCATGGAAAACTAATAGGCCCTGTCCCCAGATGGCGTAAATTAGCATGGCACCACTAATGTCTGATTTATAACAACTGAAGATCCAGCCTTCCCAATATACCACATGATTAAGCATGCACTATAGTAGCCTGGAAATGTCTTGAGGGCCATGTAATTGTGTGGTAATGAACTAAACTTTTAATTAAGTTCTCATTTTGAATTAGAATCAATAAGTCAATAAATAGCCTTCACTTGATTTAGATGATAAATATGCACAGCTGAGGCTGCACTCTATGTCCTCCCTAGTTTTCAGGCTCTCCTTTCTCCTCCATATGTCAGAATCTAATGAAGGAGCTCTGAAGTATGGTCCTAATATATTATTGTCACACATGGTGATAATACTGGTAGAGATCGGAGACTGCCAGGTTTCTATTATAAATCCTGTTCCCAAGGTTTTATAGCACGTGTGTTTCAAACTGCAGTCAGCAAAGTTGTTTTTACAAGGAGCTGTCAGCCCCAGTGTGAATTTTTGTCAAAATAAAATTAAAAATGGATTTGATTGATTCAGCCTGTCAATTTCTCAGGATCTCTGAAGCTATTTTTGCTAACCTCTGGCATAACATGCCTTAGATTTGAAAAATACAGTTTCATAGCAAGCTTTTAAACAAGACTAATTGCTGATTTTTGTTGGAAGGAGAGAAAGGGCAAATAGGTTTGTATGGTGGTAATGACTCTTAGATTTTAAGGCTAGACAAGACCTTTCTGACCATCTAGTCTGACCCTTTGAATAGCTAGGTCACAGAATTTCACCCAGTAATTAACACATCTGTCCCAGTAACTTCCAGGTTGAATTATAGCAGATCTTTAGAACGCTATTACCTCTCACTGGAGGGAATGTCACAGACAAACTATATAAGCCAGTACTGGGAATGGCAGAGCAGAAGTTATCACTTCAGACTTCTACTTGTCTCCCTGATCCCGACTCACTGTGTGGTCTTAGGAAAGTAACTTAATTTTCCTGATTTCTCCATTTTTCCATCTTCTGCAATGAGGAAAATAATATTTAAAAGCCTCAGAGAAGGGGTGGTGAGATGTAATAAATTATTTGAGGAATGCTTTGAACTATTCAGATAAAAGATGCTATTCTGTAAAAGTAAAGAAAGCCACTACCATGTATTTAAATTAGAACACATTCTGAAAAGTAATCAGTTTTCATTCTCTGCATTTGTGTCATGTTAACAGCTACTGCAGAACAAATCTGGTTAGGTGAAGAACTGAATCTCACAATCCATTGCTTTGAATATTTTAGAAAGAAATAGCGTAAAAGTTGCTTTGGATATTTTCACTCAACTCTATTTTTCTCTAATAGAAAGGGTGGTTTTCATTATGACCAAATTTTGTCTTAGTTTCCATGGGATAAAGCACCTTTCACTTGGGACTTTCTCAGGGTCACAAAGGCTGTCCCTTTCTTGGCTGTCCAAATATCTGGTAGAAAATTGGGTTCTGGAGAGCAATTGCTACCTTTCTGAAATTAATGGGGCAATTTGCACTCTGGACTCCTGCTGTGTCTGGACACTCAAAAAATAGAGGGTTTCATCTTCAAGGCCATGATAATAATGCTTGGCACTGGCATGAAGAATAATTCAGACCCTTATGCCTTAAAAAAACATCCAGCATCATTCAACTGGAATATCCAGGACCTTTTTCAGAGTGACTTTTACAATCAAGTTCCAATAATAATCCTTATAATTTAGTGGCTGTATCTACCCTGCTAAACACATCTTCAGAAAGTGATCCTTGGCACTTTAGGCTTGTGACACAGAGTGATCTGAACACACACTGGGTATCCTGCTGGTCCAAATTGGCACCTCTGTGTCCCAAAGAGGTTATTATTATTATTTTACTACAGCTTTCCAATTCAAAGTGTCCAAAAAGCAAGGGAGAAGTAGGACAGTGAGGAAGGTCAGTGAGGAAGGTAAGGTCTACAGTCTATGGTCCTGCAAGTTCAGGGAGGTGCTCAGCCAAATGAAATTAGTTAGTTGGCCCACCGAAGGACCATCACAATGAAAACCTCAGAGATATGTGCTGTGGACATCAGCTCTGCACATCTCAGCTCCTGACCCTTCACTATTCACCAGGACATTTTCTGTGCAAAAGACCACAGCTGACTCCAGGAGCAGTATCTCAGTGGAGAACATGGAAGAGAGATGAGGAACACACCTAAGCAATCATTGCTGCAGTGTGGTCAGCCAGTGCTACATACAGAGACTTTCTTGCAAGACAGAAAGTGTAGGGGGAATTCTCCCAAAATAATGATAAAAATTTAGACTTACAGAATTGGTAAGTTTGGATCAGTGGAGCTGGTCTTAACTTGTTTTCCATGGTCTGTACAGCCAAGTGCTTTAAAAATAAAATTTCTATGGTAAGAACCTGTGTTCTTTGCCTCTGTGTTTTTCCAGCTTAGTTGAATTAGAAGTTCCACACCAGTTTAGAGTTCTCAAAGCCTTTGTAGGACCCAAGAGAAATTTGTGTGATGGTTTGGGAGGTCTCAGGCTCTGAATCCTGGTCACAGAGAAGAATGCTAGACTGAAACCTAAGTCTAGGAACATGCCCTAAGCTCCCAAAGTCAAAAGTAGTGACCACTCTCTACCCTATCTGGGTGGGCTGAGCTAACACTACAGAGAAATAGTGGACCAGACTGTAGAAGTAGCACTGACAGCCTGATACAGCTCTACTAAAGTCAGCCTTCATCAGCAGAAACCCTGACCCTTTGTCTACAATAACAACAGAGAAAGGAAAGAAAAGCTGTTTATATTTTTACTTCAACTGGAAATTCTTTAGCAAGCACAAGAAACAGTTAGCTTTCTAAATTGCATTCACTAGTGCTTCAACGCTACAGCAGTTCTTCCTGACTCCACACAACAGCTTTAGGAGGGCAGAGGGGCAGGGTCAAAGCCATTAGCAACAATTCTGATAATTTAAATTAGCACAAGTAGCATTAAAAGGCTACTATGATCATATTCAAAGGATGTCTCCATGAAGGAGATATTGATACACCCTGGTTCTGTCTGGAACACGCTACAGAAAACTTCTGGGCAGCAGAAGCTGGATGAAAAATGTAATTTTTCATACAGTTGAAGGTCAGGTTTTCAGCAAAGTAAAAATTCTTGTGGGAATGATCTGTTTGCTGCGATCATTTCCTATTTTTAACCGTAAAACCCAAACCTGAAATCTTTTAAGACAATGCCTAAAAAAGTGGGGTTTCAATGGTATTCAGCCATGTGCTGGGTACTGACATTCTCCATAGAAGAAAAAAAAAATCAGGAAGAATATCAGACGCTCAGTATCCAGGCTGAGTGTGTGTTTGCTTTTCCCCCCACATCTCTCTTGCTCTCTGTCCAGCTGCTGTCAAGGGCAGAGTCACAACTTCAAGCATAGTTTATAAGGTGCTTTTGTAAAATCCTTTGTTTGCAAAAATATCCAGAGGACAATAGGTTCCCTTTTTATTAGGAAAGAGAAAAGATCTGCCATCAAAAAATGCAGAAAACTGAATAATCAAATAGAATGTAATCAAACATTGGGGTTGCATGAGACCTGCTACGTAGGCATTTGCCACAAAACTCCTGATATCCTGTACTTCTGTCACAGCACTCACATATTGCATAATCTTTACTTCACTGTAATCCTTGCTTTGCATGTTGAAATTATATTTGCCTGGTGAGAATAAAGAGATGCAAACTTCTCTGTGCAGGTTCTGACCTGGCTGGAGAGGAGCATCCCTGGTTTAGAAGCTGGGTTGGCACGGTTTTGCATTCTGAGAAGTTTACATTGCCTCATGGCAAAATCTTCAGGGTGGTGATTATTTCACATATGTTTGTATGAAACTCAGCAGGACTGGTTTTGGTTGGCCTTGCCAGCTTCAGCTACACAAAAATAACAGATAATGTGTTTTTGTTCACACACAGTTTCAATGACTTCTAGCAGTTTAAGTATGGTTGTTATTAGCAGGGACTAAAAAAGAGTCAGAAAAAGGCTTCTAAAGAGTGCACATTAACAACTAAAATTTCTTGAGCTGGGGAAAGTTTAGGTTCAGGATTAAACACCCTACATATCATGATTTCAGCAACCACTTAGATACAATATACCAAATTAATTCCTGATTTATAGTATTACAGTGGGGTTGTACCAAGAGGTGAATTTAACACGCTGACACTGTTCAGTGAGAAATGCACAGATGTACAACCAAGCATCATAAAAGCACTCTACAGTTTAAATTCTCAGAATGTTTTCCTGTCCCTGTGGGCATCAATGGTGACCAAAACCACATTGGAACAGAGCTGGTCAGCAAAGGCTACAAGTATATAAAACAGAGGAAGAAGAACCAAGACCAATTCCTCTAAGTGAACAACACTGCTTTGTCACAACTATGTTCAAATATCTACAGTCCAGATTAGTTCTGAGCGTAAAAAGTCACCAGAATCACCTTCCTCTGTGAGGTGAAGCTCACCTTTGTCACAGATAATTTAAGAGTATAAATTGTCACATAATACTTATTCATTGCTGGCTCACTATTGAGCCAACATCATTTCCCCTTAGTCTCTACAGTTGAACAGTTTGTGAACAGGGTGATACAAACTGTGGTGTTGGGATAGGACACTGAAAAAAATGAATGACAATTGTATTATACCAAAAGGTTGGACAGTTTTCCTCATCTGCCTCCTGACTCCACAGCTGGCAGCTGCCAGATCTATGCCTCATACTTCAGAGCGTGCCAAGAATGAGCCTTTATGCAAGTTCTGATACAGAGGATGACAGTGGCTTTCCTGAAGTCCCCTCTTTCACTCTACGGTAGACAGAGGGTTCCTGTAAACACCAGCTTAAGCAGCTTTTGCTCCCACTGTCAGGAACTGAGGTTAGAGTCAATAGCTCCTGTGCAGGCAGAACCACGCCATTCATCACAGCACATTTGCCTAGGCAGGGAGGCACGCTACTTACAGGTCACAGCTTGGCCAGCACCAACGCAGAATGGAAAACTGAGTTTTACTCTCTTCTGGGTTACAAATACGGGGGTTACTGTTGCTATCCTCATTCCACTAGCCTTCGTACTGAAACTAGTGTGGAAGGAGAAGACCGTTCCATGTATTATATACAAAGGCGAATGTTACTGTGCAAGGAGATTCACATCACAGTAAGATTCTTTGCTGTAACGTGTCACATTAACCAACATGCAGAAAACATATCCAAACAAACTGCTGGCTACCAGCTATTACTGATGGGATTTTTTTAAAAAATGTATTCAGGCTTGTGGGTAGGTGTCCCACACACCTTTGCACTAACGCTAGTTCCTTTACAATGCAGAACAGCTCCTTTTTCTCATTTACCAATATGCAGCAGCAAATGGACAGAAGTGGGAGTCTTCAGGGCAGCCATATGGGATTAGGTACAAAGAAATATAGGAAGGTAACGGGACAGCTAAGAAAACATGGTAGCACAGATAAAATTAAGTTGATACACAACAGTATTTATTCCACTGTGACGGTGCTACTAATCCTAACAGAATCAAAAGCTCCAGAGCATTTTGTCAATGATGTATGGCACAGATCTCCTTATACTGATACAGTCAGCTTTCCGTCAGTGTAAACCACCCATGTAGACAAGCCCGCCGTGAACACGTAGGGTGTTTACAGTGGTTGGCCTGTCATGCAGATTAAGTCTGAACTGGAGCAGCCAATTGTTTTGATCTCCTGGCAGTGTGCAGGGCAGATGGAATATTAATCTTCTGAAATATCACACCATGCAATTTATAATAATCAGGGGAGTGATGAGAAAAATCCAGACTGGTATTATGGAAAATGGGCCATTTAATAATCTGGTTTCGGCAGACTTAGAGAAATGGGTAAGAGATTCCAGACATATTTGAAGACTTCGAAGGCACCAAGGAAATAATCCATTTAATTCAATAAAAGTCCAGTCTGCAACTGCCTCATTTGCAGCTTGCTTGACATTTGCTGAAATTTTTGGTGCCAGTACAATAAAATTGCTCTTTCAGTATAATTAAAGCACTCAGTAACATATTATTGAACGAGACAGTCAGTGTCTGACTAAACTTTTTGTCTCAAAACCACAGACATAAAACATTTTAATGTAAATGGGACACAGGAATTGAGTAGCAACATTTGAATGCAGAGGCTGGTCAGGACTCCTCTACCTCTTAAGAGGCTCTACCATTCCAGGCTGGGTTCTCCTTGCATTATAGGATGTGACTCCTGCTGTGCTCTGCACTATTTCAAAATCACACTTTAAAAACTTCAATTCACAGGGTACTTTTTTTCTAGATGGACCACTATTGACACACTGTGACACCTCTGTCCAGAATGGAAGCTCGTTAGCTACATTATAAATCACATCACCACAGAAGCAGATGGCCTGTGGGTGCATGTCACTTTGCACATGCTGCAGCTTCCTATGCAGTGGCTGGCTGCAGGGCTGAACCATAACACAATACTAAACCATCAAACCAATATTTATGACGTTATTTGTCTTTCTAGACCAATGGGTATAACCCAACCTCAAGTTTCCACTGATGGAATGCATCCTCTAAACAGACATCGACAGGCAATGACACAGCTGTTACTCAACAGCCACTGCCTGTAAAAATCTCACTAACAGCAAGAAAGGAGTCACGGTCCACAGCCAGTAAAGGTCAAGAGCTTAGCGTCTAACACAAGCACAAAGACAAATGGGATACTCCTCCCTCACCTGTTCAAGGCGATGGAGAAAAATACCTTGTCAACACAGGTTGTCGGTGCGCTGCAGCTTGCCCATGAACTGACATCCTCATGCAACTAGCTGGTATTGTACAAAACACTGACCGCACAGAACCATTTGCCTGTGTTTGTGTAATGCAGTGCTTTCACATTCGTTTCCCAGGCCATTTGTTCACAAATTGGCCTCCTACTTCACCAGTGAAACTGAAAGCCAAATCAATATTAGTAAAGAAAGTGCAGAACACGCAGAGTGCAACATCAGGCCTATCTGGCATTTCAGGTAAACGGAATACATTGAATAAAGATTAAAGAATAATTGATTGAAGAACAAAGATGACAACGAATGATACAGACCATTTTATTTGCTCAAAAGTGAAGTGTTCCTGACAGAGGATGGATGGATGGATTTGCTTTTACTTAGAAACACCATCCAATTCTTGAAATGCCAACAGAAAAAAAAATAATCAGGAAGTACAAATGTGGTCTAATGTCAAACAAAAGATGTAATTTCAAGTCATGAAACAACAGATTTCAGTGGAATGGCACATCCTTCATTTGGTCTGCAGATTGCGCCACACAGCTACAAACAAAGCAGTCCCTAACACTTTGTGGGTGGCAACACAAAGGAGGCATAGAGACCCTCTGGATATATTACAACATTATGGTACAACTCTGTTTATTAAGTCAATCTTTCATTCTCTGCTTTAAAATGTCTACAGCTATTTTCACTCTTCCATACTCCTCCACTTCAGTTGTACAAATGGATTATTTGAACAAGTCTAACACAGGCCACCACGGCAGCACCGAGGCTGAACCTGAGCTCTTTCCTGGGGAGGTGAAGCAGGACACTGCATGGCCACAGCACTCGTCCCCTCCCTACCAAGGGGCTGCAGAGCTCCTGGGAGGCACCTTTTACAGATGAGGGCTACCCACCGATATATTCCACACCCGCTGGCTTCTAGCTGCTTCCATGCAAAGGAAAGAAAGGGTTTAGGGTGCCTTACCGAGGTGTTGTAGTTTAGCCCCTGTCGGCANAGGTCTCATGGTTTCTGCCCCTGGGATTGCTTCTGTCAGTGGAAGGAGGCTGGTAAGAGCTCCCACACTACTGCCGTGTTAACAGCAAGCCACCTGAGCAAAAAATCACCCTACAGGAGCAACTCCCCACTATAGGGGTGACAGTGATGAGAGGGGCTGAGCAACTGTACAGGGTGATTCAAACTGTTTGCCCCAAAGGAATTCCAGCCCCTTAGACATACTCTTCCATATACAAAAGCAGTGACACTTTTCTTTGTCCCGTCTTTTTCCTTCTTGCATACTCCCAGGTACTATTTGTAATTTCAATTCATATCCTAAAGCATTCCACAGAGGCATCATTCACTGCATTTCACGATACAGTGATTAAAGTCACCAACAACGGGATTTTTCTCCTTCTTGGAACGTTTTTGCTGTCACACATAGCTCACAAGGATTGTGCAGAGTTTTTTGTCATAATTCTCACAGGAAAATGAAACAGTTTAAAAGCAGAATAGAATGGTGGCGACTGCAGTTTGTTGCTGACCTGCTGTGGGATGAGTTATTGCTCAGTAATTAGAGCTCCAAAGACCATTGTATCCTTTTTTATGCTTCACTAGCACTGGTGCAGCATTGCTTCCTGCTCCAACACTGACGCAGAGGTGATAATTATTTGCAAGACTGCTTTCTAGCTATCCAGACAAGATATGCTGGTTAAAAAAGTACATCTCAAACATCATCCTTGTCTTAGAAAGTGACTAAAGGAATCATCAAAATGTGTATCACCATCTGGATCGAGTGAGGATTATTTTTGGTTTGTATAACTTGCCAGAGAATTGCTGGGTTATAAACACAATTGAACATAAATTGGCTATCATAAGTCAAGGAAAAAAGCAAACACTTTAGACAGATGTGCTCTTATAGTCCTCATTTTTATGCTGCCAATACAACTACAAATGATTTAAGGAGAGATGGCTGTAATTGGCAGTCCCAGGTATTTGAGATCAATAGCGCAATAAAGAATGCATACCGCAACTTTGGGTTAATTGCTCTACTTGGTGTGGCCAGAACTCACATCCTTTTGCAAGTACAGTAATTCTCTTGGTAGTTGCATAGGCCCAGGATACCCTGGCTTGATCTGTATGTAATATTGAAATATCTGATAGAATTACAGAATAATACTCAAAAACCTACTTGGTGGTTTCTCATTCTGCCAACATTTGACAGCTCTATGTCAGCCTCAGGAGACCACTGAGTCCATTTGGAGTAAGGCATGGTACACCGCAGTGGATTATTTGGGTCTCAGCTGCAGATCTTTCTGGCTTCAGAAAGGATACAATAACTCCATGTGAGTTGGAGATATGACACTTTCAGAATGACCAAGGCAATTGCATTTTGTATCTGTCCCTCTTTAGTTTTTAAACCAACAATAGGAAAAAGTCTTTTGATGTTGACTTTGGAACACGTGAACAACAGTAAATGATGTGGAACACTCCAAAAGGCAAAGGCCAAAATTAATAAGTACTTGACCATGCTGCAGATTTTTGCCGCTGAACTTAAGGCCATGCACTCACTGCCATCTCTCTCCTTTCCACCCACCCAAAAAGGGATGTTGTTATACCAAATTAGCAGGAGAGACATTGACAGAGTGGAACAGAGGGTAGGGAGTTAAAGAAAATCCGTTGTACTCCAGTAAGACAGTCTCAAGGTGATTTTTAATTAGGACTGGTGACCTCATTGAAACACTTTGGGCAGTCTTAAGGCAGTCTCAAGGGGGCAACGTACAAAACCACATTCAGCTAACTGCAGAAACTGAGAAAGAGCCTTCAGGTAAGAACTGTGCAAATATTTTGACTTGTCACTTCAGCCGGCTTCTTAAGACTATTTGTAGAGATGCCAGTGCATGCAACCTTGGTCCTGCAGCCAGACTCTGGTTTACTGTCCTAGTGATGCTGCAGTCAGAAAGGATTTCTCTTCTTCACTGTGTTGTCTCATCGAGGCTGCACGGAGTTAAGATGCTAATTTTTTTCCACAGCTACTTGAAAACCACCATTCTCATGAACAATGTGGTGCACTTTGTATTAATTTGACACAGTTTAAGTTACAGGTATTAAAATGGAAGGAAATTGCCTTGAACGGTTAATTAAGAGGTGTCTTTCAGCCGAATACAAATTTGGGATTGGTCTTAATCTCTGAAAGTTACCAGCAGTATCAAACTTACAAAAAATGCAGGCTAGCAGAAAGCAGCAGAGCACAGCAGTAAATCTGCAAAGCTATTAGTCTTCTAGACGGCTGTTACAAATACAGCAGAAGCTGATGGATCTACATAATCTCAAATGTAAGAAAGTCATACCTTTCATTCAGAGGAGTGCTTTACAACCATTAATTAAACCTCATGACACTGTAGGGAGTTAGTAAAATGCTAATGCCAGTTTTGCAGATGTGTAAATTAGCCCATTTATCACTTGATATTTGAATGTACTTGATCACATCCAGGGGAAACTGAACTGGAACCTTTGTATCTATTGATTTTCCTATGCTAGAAGATATGATATCTCCAGAGACTTAGAGGAGGAACATTCAATTTAAAAAATGAAATTACTTGGAATAGTAAAGACTCTTTAATCTTTTACCTTGCCCCAACAAAATTTAAAATAAATATTCTCCCTCTACTGTGCTTAACACTTCAGAAAAAAGATATACCAGTTTAGGAAGGTTGGAAATAAGTTATTGTTTCTCTGTTTTATTTGCCTACTAAATATTTTCAAGAGTCTTTTTCCTGCAGAGATAATTGGAGATAAGCGTGGTTAAGTTACCAACGTACTTTCATGTCAACCCATTCCTAGAAGCAAGAAAGTAACACCAGTGTACAACAGCATATGACTATGATTTCCAAGGAGGAGGGAAAGGCAGATGAGTGAATTCTTGATTTTCGGAGAATTTAGAAAACCTCAAGCCCATTTGCTCTGGATGACAAATTTAGTTAACACTCGAAGCTTTCAAAAGATGAAATTGAAAAAATGATTCATTGAAAGAATAGATGGAATAAAATATTTGGTGTTGTGCAGCCTCAGTGTCACATTCTAACATTAAGATGCCTGGCCTCTGAAGTCAATAGACACTTGAATGAATGGCAAAAGGACTGGTGCTATCTCTAGCATATGGCACTTTTCAGAAGTGTTAAGGAAGGCCTGATCTTGTAATTTAGTGGGCAGGAAAGCAGCTGAAGCGGAGTGGTCCTAAGGCTTTCAGCTCCCTGCCCACTTCCCATCTGTTTCAAAATCAGGACCCAGCAGAGAATGCATTGCAGAATAACCACATAACTGATCACACAAAATTACATAGTGCCTCCCCATTGAGCCGTATCCTATTTTGGTTGCAAAACCTTTGGGAAAACATAGCAGATGATGAACAGGTAACTGAAAGGGACAATGAAAAGCGCTGGCAAAGCTGTCGAAGCCCGAATATCGTTGCTACTAACATTACAGCTGTACAACTTACTAAGCCAGGGGTAATCAGATCTCGTGTTCCGGGCAGAAAGCTGAGTCCTGCACCACCTAAAGTGATGCTTACCTCAGTTCTCTTCAGCCTTAGTTAGTCATGCTTTGGCTAGGTAAACTTATCCAACTTCCTTTGAAGCATCACGTCCTGACAGCTGCTAGGAACAAGATATCTGACCTGATAGGTATAGCAAATCCTAAATTCCTGGAAAGGCCTCCTTTGAGCCTACTCTTTGGTATTTCCTTTCCTATGGAAATGGGTAGAACTGCCAGCCTCCTTGGAAACTGCAATTAATCCCGGGTGAGGAGCTCATTGCCATAACAAAGATGCAGACAAAATTGTTTTTTACTTCTCAGCATGTCTACTATTCAAACATTCTGGTCAAGCCACACACAGGAGGTTCAGCTTTGAGCTTGAAGCCAGAAAGTGCTCCAAGGCTGTGCTCTTGACTGTGATGCCTACTATAAAGTGCTGCACTAAATAAATATCTGACATGTATCTGGGACTTACTCACTGGAAGGATCCCAAAGTGTTTTGCATGCTATACATAGGAATCACTTCATCTGCCACCAAAATGCGGTTACATCTGCAGTGAAAGGGAGGGCAGAGAACAGAAACACTGCAGCAATGATATGAAAAATAGGTCAGCTAATTTTAAAGGCAGATGAATTGCCATTTCTTGAGCCTGAATCAGAGCCTTTGAATCCCACTTATTTAACAGAAGATGTCACAAAAATCTTCAGTGATGCCCTATTGTCAGATTCTTGGCTCCCCATTACTGCTTCAGCAGTGGTCCTGCACAGCAGCTCTGACGTGCATTTGTCCTTTAATCATAATGCCATTATTTTAAATATAATTGGGAACACCAGGAGGACTTGCCATGATAACACCAACTCCAAACACTGGAGATAAGGCAGCACAGAAGGAAAGACTGATAATAAATTACGTGACAACAGACATCCCTGTAGTTCTGGTGCTTCACAGTCACTAATGCATTCATTCTCACAGCAGCCCTGTAAAGTAAAGATAATCGGTTACACAGAAGAGGAACTGAAGGCTCAGGAAGACACATCCTCCATACTCAGCAGCTGTTTCAGAGGTTAGACTACAGTGTCACAGTCTCATCAAAGCCTCTTGGCAGAGGCCACTCTCTCCCTGTGGACTGGACAAGCCCCACTGGGGTTTGGGGCCTCAATTGCTCAGGCCTACAGCACTCTCATGGTCACGGAATAGGACTGCCAGGACACAGTTTGGTGGCTTCGCTTCTGGCTATTGCTGTAGGAATAAAGCGTGTTCTAGGACATCTTCCTAACTGCTGCCAGGCTGTACCCAATCGTTGAGTTCCTATTTATCATCAAGCATGGAGCTAGAGCTCTCCTTTGGCTCTTCCCTAATGCCACACGCTTCATCTCACCCTGGGGCACCTAACCTCTCCCTTCAGCTCAGCATAACAGATCGCATTGGGAATGAAGCCTCTCCAAAGCAGCAAGAGCAATGCTAGTGTTGGAGAAGGAAGCCAGTGTTTCATGAGAGCCTTACAGCATCAATGGCTTTGAATTGCTGTCATTCATCTCCTACCTATAACCATGTTTCAAAGGGAGTACACAGCTCACAACTCTGGTAACTGGTTCTGGAACTTTTCACCCCGAGGTTACAAGTTTACTGTCTCCCTCAGTTAAAAGGGACAGCCACTCTTTGGTGCTTTCACTGACTTAGGTCTGTTGGTTGCAGGACAGTTCTCCCTATCTGCTTCAACAGAAGAAGTTTTCTTAATGGAACTGCATTGTTTGGGTGCTGCAGGAGTGGGGCTACTACCCAGGAGAAGACCAGGAGACGACACAAGGTGGGCAGTGACTTCACCAACCAGGCACAGCCTCCCAACACCACAGACAAGTGGAGCAGGATAGTGGTAGTAACAGGTCCTCCCCAGCAAGCATCAAGCAAGGTAAAAACAAGGCAGGTCCAACGTCAAGCTAGGAAATCCGAATACCACAGAAATAGTAGACAGGCAACCCAGCAGCACATCTCAGGCAGAGACACGAGGCCCATTCTAAATGGGCAGAAGGTGTGGTGGGGGCTCCAGGTGAGGCCAGTCAGGGCCACTAAGGCCCAAGGTGATACCCTGGAGGGACCACACCTATTGGTGTTCTCAGGGCCCTGACAAGCGTTTTGGTTGAATGCTTCCCCAAGAAGTGTATTTTTATAACATAATCTGAATGCTTTTCACACAGATCAATTTTTGAATAGTGTTGAAAAGCATAAAAAGAAAAGCTCTGCATGTGATAAAAATGCATTATAATTTTTAAGGCTTCTACTTTCAACAGAATTTTATGAGGGGCAGACAAATATAAAATATTCCTCCTTGTCTTTCCCAAATAGATGGGAGTTACACAAAGCAAATCTAGCACTGTGTTGGATAGAAATGACCATGAAAAGAGCAAGATCTTTCTTTCCTATCTCTGGAAGACTAGATGTTAAGTCAGTGAACCTGTGAGAATAGTCTAAAACCCCAGTCTAACCAGGAATATAGGATTTGCCACACTGGCTCAATCAATTGATTCCTCAAATGAAAGGAGTATTTTTGCAAACACAGTGCTGCAAAGAAGTTGAGAAAGCTTACTTGGAATTTCTCCTGTGAAGTGAACTTCAGAGGCAGACTGATACCTATTTCAAAACAGTATGAAAAAAATATATGGTGCTTCTAGCAATGAGGTACCTCTTCTGTAGATAAAGCTAAGTTATAAATGAGGAATTAGCTTGCATTTAAAAAAAACGATGAAGATGAAAATCTGTCTTTTCTCTGAAGGATACATTTAAATTGAACTGCTTCTGACTGAAGCAAATACATTGTTTAAATCTTCCTGGCCTGTTCATTCTGCTTTATTTAAAGCATTTCTGACTCTGTTTCCTAGCAAGCCACTCTAAGAATATAGGCAGTCCGGAAAAGTTACATGTAGTTGAATTTAGTGAAGATGTGTGTTTTCATATTTTCTTCAATATCTGCAACTTTTTTAAAAGACTCAGCTTTCAGGGTCATGTGAGCATGCGAAAAATCTCAACTTCCATTTAGAAAAGGGGAAAAAGCAAAAAGAAGTAAGTTTTTAGCCCCTGTGGTTGCAGAGAAACATTTTGAAAATATGGATCGTATTGTAAATTCTCAGAAGTCAGAAGACAAACAAAAGGAACCTTATGTTTATTATTTTTAAAAATTCATTATTTTTAAGCCAATCACATAATCTGGGGGAGGGGGTGGGCATGGGTGTCTGCTCCATGGTATTTGAATGCCTGGTTTGGAAATGCTGGACTTTACAGTATTATTATTTCCTACCTATTTTATATTTATAGTTTTGAGGCCCAAAATTTCCAGTTTCAGCAGAGTAGAATGCTTTCTTCTCCTGAGGTGATAAATCCCTGAAAAGAATGGAAGTACTGACAGAACTTTAACTATACTGTCTCAAATGAGACACTGTGAGTTTTAGTTTCAATTAAATGCATATTTCTTTCAAAATCGGCTCTTATATAACTTGTAAATCATTTCAGTGGCAGCTCAGGGGGAAATAAGGGGAATGTTGATCTTGGCAAGCTTTATCTTGGCAAGAAAAAAAGAATTTTCATCTGAACTTAAAATTCTTAAAACCTCTTATCCAAACAATATATATACTGGGTAAAAGAGTTCTTTAAAGGAAAAAAAAAAAATCATCAGCAAGTTTAAGCATGAGAACAAATTGACAGGTATTCTGCTGCCTCCCTGTGGACACTGGGATGCCTTCATCTAGAATTTCTTTTGAAATCGGAATCAAGTGCAAGAGCATTTTCAGTTCAAGCCAATTTGCAAGAGTATTTCTAATTACCTGTCTGGTTAGTAAGTACAAACAATGCACTGGAGTACTGAAGGATGGCAAAGTACTCACTGGTCAGCCCACAGGAAGAAATGCCATTGAGGTACACTCTGGTGCGGGTGGCTACACAGTCCCCAAGCTCTGTATCTGTTCCTGGACTAGGGGCTTGGGCTGCTCTTTGAGTGACCAAGGAACTGCTGTGGCATCCTGCTACACATTCCCACTACTCCTAAACTAAGCTTAACAAGAAAAAAAATAGTTATCATAGAATCATAGAATGCTTTGGGCTGGAAGAGACCTTTAGAGGTCATCCAGCCCAAACCCCCTGCAGTGAGCAGGCACATCTTCAACTAGATCAAGTTGCTCAGAGCCCTGTCCAGCCTGACCTTGACTGTTTCCAGGAATGGGGCCTCCACTACTTCTCTGGGCAACCTGTTCCAGTTTCACTGCCCTCATTGTAAAAAAATTTCTTCCTTATATCCAGTCTAAACCTACCCTCCTTTAGTTTAAAACGTATCCTGTCACAACAGGCCTTGCTAAAAAGATTGACCCCATCTTTCCTATAGGCCCCCTTTAAGTACTGAAAGTCTGCAATAAGGTCTCCCTGCAGCCTTCTCTTCTCCAGGTTGAACAACCCCAACTCTCTCAGCCTGTCCTTGTAGGAGAAGTGCTCCAGCCCTCAGATCATTTTTGTGGCCCTCTTCTACACCTGCTCCAACAGCTCCATGTCCTTCTTGTGCTGAGGGCTCCAGAGCTGGACGCAGCACTCCAGGTGTGGTCTCACCAGAGCAAAGCAGATTGGCAGAATCAAGTTTTCTACTGGTTTAGCCCCAAACCTGCTCTCTAGAGAGTTAGTGCAGGTAGGGAAGCAGTAAGACAGCAGCAGTGCTCAATTAGATGGGCTCAAACCACTATGAAAATCTAACTTCCACTTTGGGTCTCCCTTATCCCTGTGGGGCACAGCAATATGTGTTTCTATTCTGTGCCACTCGAGGAAAAACTACGGAGACAAATAACTCTGACCTTTTGTTGAAGGAGGAAGACAACGCTCATTTTACAGGAGACAGCAGCACAGCCAAGAGGTTCTGGAGAAGCCTTTTGAAGGGAGAGAAGAGCGGTGTTGCCCTGGAGTGACCAGGCGCAGAACATCCGCAGAAGGGGAAGATGGGGCACCACCTGCACTTCTTGGCTAGCACTAGAGGAGATATGAGCCACTGTTGACTCAGCAAGCACTGCCTGCCAGAATAAGGTCATGTCAGCAGGTCAGCATTGCCCTGCCTGCCCTTCTTTAGCACTGGAAGGACTGACCAGATCTTTGCTGTTCCTCGTCTCGTATTTCTACTTCCCAAATTTCTTCAGCAACTGGTACTCTCGCTGCCATGTGACCCAGATGCAATGGAGCCTTCACTGGCATTTCTACTGGGGAAAAAAGAAGAGATGGTGATCGCATTCCACCTCATCTGAGCCACCTGAGCCAAACCACCTTCTGGAGACGCACTGCTCCTTACTTAAGAACTGGATTACCATTGGGGGGATTTTCCTCTACTGATTATAAAGGAAGCTCAGGGGAGCTTTTTGATTTATGTGCCTGGAATTATCGGGGATTAATAGCAACTGGATAAGCAATGACCAGGGGGATAGCCTACTGACTCCCTAAACATACGCAGGACAACATACCACTGACTCTCATATATTAGCCTCCCTGTTGTTTTTTCCTAGCATGATTTCCATGCTAGCTTTCCTAGCATCATTTCCTAGGAATCATGATAAGGCGACTCCACAGGAGTGCGGGTCCAACAGGGAGTAATGCTGTTTGTCCTCTGCAAAGTGGACAGTCTGCTGTCCAGGCCCAGGCCAGCACAGACTATGAAATCATTGCCTCACGCTCAAGTCTTCCAACAGGTCTTGATGAGGCCACCAAAACTGCAGAAGGCCACAATGCATGTTCTGCCAACAGTTAATGAAACATCATTAAGAATAGGTATTCCCAGCAATAATTTCCCACAGAAATTTTCTGTCACATCTTCCTCATATGGCTTTAAACGTATGAGGGCATGCCTAGTCCATAGCGCAATAAAGCAGAGCAGGACATCACCCAGCTTGGAAACTGCTTAAGGAGATATCAGAGCAATCCACCTGCAGGAGGAGCTTAATCTTCAAATATTCACAATCTGTTGTTTTATTAGCATTAAATGTTGCAGCAAGCTGCAACAAAATTAACAACTCCTAAAAATATAAGATTGCCTTTTTGGCACAAAGAGCCTTAATCTGTATTTAACTCTTTGTCATCTCTCGTGACCATGCACATGTGTAAACATTAATTCCTGTTTTGCTTCTCCCTTTTCCCTGATCTTTATTCCTATGAAGGTGGCACATTCTCACAGGATGTGCACGTGTCCAGGGGTGACCTGGACAGTCCTGGAACAGAGGCTTTACCTAGTGACCACAGTCCCATTGAGTTCCTAATCACAGAAAGAGCAACAATGACAGGGGATCTCACCTGATTTACACCCTACATGCTGATTATATGAATTTACTCATCCAGACCAGATGCCAGTTGAGCAAGAGACAGCAGCACCAGCAACGGCTCCATTTTCCACTTCATGTAACTTTGGAAGCCGGTTGGCAGGATTTTTTTTTCCTGCCAAATTTCTCACTTTTTTTTTTTTTTTTGCTTCTGTTGAAACCCTGAAAGAAAATGTCAGTTTGCAGATTTTGACAAAAAAAAAGTGAAACAACTTCCACAAAACAGCAGACACTTCAGGGAAGAGGAAAGTTATTTGAAAACCTAAGAAAAACACTACTATAATTCTCAGTACCACTTTTAAAATCAAACACTTCTAATGTTATTTGCTATCTTACATCTGTCTTTCTCACAGGAAGAAATATTTTGGAAAAAAAAAAAAAAGGCTTTTTGGAGGGGATTTATTCCAGTTCTGTGCTCTCTAAACCCCTTCTTCTCAAAGAAAAGGGCACAGAACTCGAAATAGAGTGTGTGGGAAGAAATGTTCTGTCACCATTTTTCTTCTTCCATGCAATAAAAAGCAAAACGTAATAAAGCGCCCTCTCATTTACTTTCTTCTCACCCATTCTCCATCAAAAAAAACCCTGGAACTTCTCTCACATTTCAGGTAAAACAAGGAAGGCAAATCCCTTTTTCAAGGGAAAAGATAAATTATAAAGAAAAACATTTTTTGGTGCTTTCTATTGTTTATGCACTTTTTCACCCATGGGTAAGGAAAAAGAATGGGAAAATTTTAAAAAGCAGGAATTCTGCCCCTTTGCCAAATAGAAGAATACAACTTTTTTTTAAGGAGTCAAATGTTCCAGTTTTTTCAAAAGCCTCTAACACTGTCTCAAAAGCTTAAAAAAAAATCCATAAAATATTTACTTTTTAATGCATCACTTCTGAGGCTGCGCTAGTGATTAATGAATGACCTAGAAGAAGATGCCATCTAATGACTGATCTATAGATTGAATGAGCAATCTACGTTTTCATCTGCCTGCCTACCTACTTATCACATATCTGAGTATTGCCTGGATACAGATGTTTCTTCAGGCTGTGGCTGTCCGATCAGACTCTCTGCTTAGCATTTTCACCCAAATATTAAAAATAATGGGCATAAGGATTGACAGCTTGGTAAGTGGTAGAGATGAACTGCTATGACTGTGTGTGGTGTGGTCTTTAGCAGAAATACTTGAGTGCATGTTAAAGGCTTCCAGGACTGAGGATCTGAACAGTGCCATCCCCGCCTCCAGTCTCCTGAGTACGATATGCAGTTACCTGAAGAGTGCAAACAGACAGAGGATGCATGTATTCCCTGTCTTTGGAAGGAGGGCATTAAACTACAGGACTTCTTTTCACAAGGCCCCTTTCCCACATAGGACAATTTATTGGATCCCAGTTCTAACAGCTGAGCACTGGGCCCATAGTTTAGGCTGGCCACACGTCAGTGGGAAACTGCCTGAGGCAGGCAGCTTTTCAAGTTAGCCCAAAAGGAAGACACGTTTGGGCTGTAGCCCGTGTGCAGCACAGTTCCTTTATCCCCTTTCCTGCCTCTTGGGAGAGGAAGAAAATGGCCGTTTCTTTCTTCGCCTACACGTAGGATCTACCTGGGGAACTTCTCTGCCCCACCAGGTTTTGGCTAACTAGCGCTCAGGCAATCAGCCGCTTTGGAGCAGGTTACCGTGAGCAGAGGATGAGGACAACTGCCCCAAGGGGGAAAATTTCCAAGCAAGCACCTCGCAGGGGACACTCGCCCCGCGGTGGCTCACTCCCTGCAGGGCTGCCAACCTCTCAAGCGAGGCCGGGAGCAGATTTACAGCCGAGCTGTGAGGAACGCGGCAGTTGTGGCCGACTTGGGGCGACTGATGCCGGGGTCCGGGTCAACCCGAGACTNGGGCTCTCCTGCCCCGGGGCTCCGCCTGCCTCTGGCCCCCGCAGGGCGGGCGGTAGGTGAGGAGGCAGCGGGCCCTTGAGGTCTTCCCGTCGGGAGNTCCAGTTTTTTCAAAAGCCTCTAACACTGTCTCAAAAGCTTAAAAAAAAATCCATAAAATATTTACTTTTTAATGCATCACTTCTGAGGCTGCGCTAGTGATTAATGAATGACCTAGAAGAAGATGCCATCTAATGACTGATCTATAGATTGAATGAGCAATCTACGTTTTCATCTGCCTGCCTACCTACTTATCACATATCTGAGTATTGCCTGGATACAGATGTTTCTTCAGGCTGTGGCTGTCCGATCAGACTCTCTGCTTAGCATTTTCACCCAAATATTAAAAATAATGGGCATAAGGATTGACAGCTTGGTAAGTGGTAGAGATGAACTGCTATGACTGTGTGTGGTGTGGTCTTTAGCAGAAATACTTGAGTGCATGTTAAAGGCTTCCAGGACTGAGGATCTGAACAGTGCCATCCCCGCCTCCAGTCTCCTGAGTACGATATGCAGTTACCTGAAGAGTGCAAACAGACAGAGGATGCATGTATTCCCTGTCTTTGGAAGGAGGGCATTAAACTACAGGACTTCTTTTCACAAGGCCCCTTTCCCACATAGGACAATTTATTGGATCCCAGTTCTAACAGCTGAGCACTGGGCCCATAGTTTAGGCTGGCCACACGTCAGTGGGAAACTGCCTGAGGCAGGCAGCTTTTCAAGTTAGCCCAAAAGGAAGACACGTTTGGGCTGTAGCCCGTGTGCAGCACAGTTCCTTTATCCCCTTTCCTGCCTCTTGGGAGAGGAAGAAAATGGCCGTTTCTTTCTTCGCCTACACGTAGGATCTACCTGGGGAACTTCTCTGCCCCACCAGGTTTTGGCTAACTAGCGCTCAGGCAATCAGCCGCTTTGGAGCAGGTTACCGTGAGCAGAGGATGAGGACAACTGCCCCAAGGGGGAAAATTTCCAAGCAAGCACCTCGCAGGGGACACTCGCCCCGCGGTGGCTCACTCCCTGCAGGGCTGCCAACCTCTCAAGCGAGGCCGGGAGCAGATTTACAGCCGAGCTGTGAGGAACGCGGCAGTTGTGGCCGACTTGGGGCGACTGATGCCGGGGGTCCGGGTCAACCCGAGACTCGCCGACAGCCCACGGCGGGAAAAAGCGGGCGCGAGGAGCCAACGGGCCCTGAAGAAAACGCGCGCCCAGATGAGCGAAACCCGTCGGGCCTAAGCGAAAACGTCGTATTCCACCCGCGCCGCTGCCCCGCGGCTCCCTGAAGGAGCGCGTACCCGCGGGCGGCGGCCTGTCCCCGACTGTCGCCTGTCGCCGCCACCTGTCCCCGGCTGTCGCCTGTCGCCGCCGCGGCACCGGCCGCCCCTGCCGCAGGGCTCGCCCTTCCCTCTCCACCTCGGTTGCAAGGTGCCGGGAGGCGGCTTAGCCTGGCCGACCTCCCTCGCTGCGGCTGACGGGACCGGCGAAAGCGCCTTCCTGAGGAGGCGCGGGGGCCGCTTTCACCGCCGGCGGCTGCGGGCGGCCTCACGGCCTCCACCGCTCCCGCCCGCCGGGCTGAGGGCGGCGCNCAGGACCTCACAGGAAATGCCTTCCAATGCCCCTCCCCCGGCTAAATATCCTGAAGAGCCCGTTTAGAACAAAACAAAACACAAAAATCCCACAACAGTTTGGAGGGGAAATCCCTTAATCAAACATGCTTTATTTACGTATTTTTCTTATTTTTACCTTGGTCCCGGGTGTGAGGAAGAATGCGATGCGAACACGTCATGATACAGGAGACGAACTTCTCTTCAAAACTAATTAAGAGTAGCTATTTCTGAATTCTGATAGAAGCAGATTTTTGTTGATATTTTAATGAAAAAACCCTGACATTTTGACACTTTGGTCTAAAAAAAAAAGAGAGGATTTCTATGAGTACTACTGGCTTGTTTTGAAATAATAAAAGAGTAACACATGGAAAAATGGAAAGGCTGACAAACGAAGCCGGCGAAGCAGATCCTTGATTTTTTTCCCAGAGTGAAAAAGATCATTTCACTGGTTAAGTATTGATTTAAATAAAATTGATTTGAATTTAATGAACAAAATTAGATTTTTTGAAGTAGTTCTTAAATGGCAAATTTCTGGCCAGTTCTGTCAGTTTTGCTATATCTGTGATAGTCTGCAAATTTCTCAGTTTCAGGGAATGTTCCTTTATTTTTTAACACTTTTGAAAGTCATTTTCTCTATACCTAAATACAACTGCATTAATTATGGTTATGCTGAAAAGAATGGTAGAATACGGACTTCCATGCTTTCTCTGGTTTAGCTCTATATGTTTCCATCCACAGGTTTACATATCTACAGATATAGATGTGTTTGGAGCAGTTTAGACTACGTGGAGTTTCGTTGAGATGGGCAGATTAAAAAGTCAGGGCTCCCACTTAACCTCTCTGCTGGAATAAGTCTACACTTCCATCTCTGCGTAGCGAAGCATGCCTGTACCCACGCTTGCTCTCAGCAGCATTGCTTTTAATGACCTCAAGCCACTCTACAGAGAGTAATCACTAAATTCTACATAAAACTGTTTGGAATTTTTGTTCCAAACCTTTCCTGAAATAAAAAGTTATCTTTCAGGGAGAAAAATGTTGCCAGAAAAATAATTCAATACACTGATTCTTCAGCACAATCCTAAAGAATTCTCCAAGAGGTAAAAACAACTGAGTTGAATACGCGTCTTATCTTCCCTTATTCCTTTTAAATAAACACATACCTGAAACAAAAGACTATCTGCCTAAAGGAAGAAAAAAAGCCTGTTTTTTAACTTGCCTTTGATTTTCAAACCTTCAGAATTTCTGTATTCAAACTATTCTGTGCAATCACAAAAGCTGAAAATCAGCCATTTTGAGGGGGGTATAATCATGATTCCAGCAACTGAGGCGCCAAGGAAAATGCTACATGTTGTGATGAACTGCAAGAGATAGCAGCCCTTGTGAAGAGATGCTCAGATGGTGGGGAACAGCAGCAAAAGCTGTGGCAGTAATGCAATGTGCTTCACCGCCAGTGGCTAAAGAGGCAAAAATCAAGGAACGGACAACGGACACAGCCTGGTGTCCACAGAGCGGGTCCCTGCATAGGGTGCCTTGGGCTGGCAGCGGGACAAAGCCCACGCAGAGGTACGATGGGCAACTTTGTTCATCACCAGCTATTTCATACGGAGCAGCAGACTGAAGGAGGTAGCCCTAATGCCTCTTGCTTCTTGGCTACTGTTTGCTAAACTGCCCTCAAGCTTTGCGGGCATTTATAAGCACCACTGGTTTCAAGTGGGGCTGGGGATCTCTGTTCGGAAGAAATTAATACATTATTTAATTGGGAAAGCGTGCTAAATGCCTTTTTTAGTTCATTACACTTCACTCCCCAGTGAAAGCAGTTCTGTCATTACAAGTAAAACGGCTTTGATATTTACCCGAGCTCAGAGAATGCCATTTCTCAATCTTACTAAAGACGACAAGTAATAATTAGGAGGGGGAACACTGTCTGAGGAATAAAGGATAATAACAAAGGCAGCATTGCATCTGTTGTTAAAATACTGAAATAAAATAAGACTAGGCTTGTACCATCCCATTTTCTTTTACAAACAGTATGGATTTAAGGCTGATTAATCTCTTGTATGGCGTTATCACTAGCTTCTTTAAATGAATGTTCTTGCCAGGTCAAGTTTGGGAGATGAAAGGAATATGTTTATTTTTAAATTTCTGTCACAACAAAGTTAAAATAGCATGGGTACCTATGTGTGCACCTTCTAGTGAATCATGTATCACACTTATCCACTGCCTCTGCTGAAATCTGTGGACAGAAAAGATGACACTTTTACTGGGATCATGGGCTGTTGGAAGAGTAATTCCAGAGGAAGGCAGCATGTTTTAAGAGAATAAGGAACAGGGGAGGCAGCAGACCAGAACCCAAGCACTGGCTTTGTTACCGTCCAGGTAAGAGGTAAACACAGAGGTACTCCTTTGTGACTCTGTTCACTCCTCGCCGCTTGCCATAACTATTTTATCATAAACTCTTCAGATGCAGAGACTGTTCCTCCGTGTGAGTACACAGAGTGCCTAGGATGGTGGAGTTTTAATATCAGCCTAGGCTTCTACGCTCTACTCTAATGCAAATAATAAATGAAAGGCTTATTGTGCCTTTACACTGAAGACAGTGCCTCAAACACTATCATGATAAATGCAAAACAATCCTTCTCATTTTATCCAGGTCTCTTTTTGTTCTGCCAAACCCACAAGCAAAGCAGGAAAGAAAAAGAAGGTAAAAATAGCACATTTAGTCTTGCATTCCTGGTAGGGCTTTGATGACAACCACACACAGTGGATTATATATACTTCACTTCCCAGCTAATAACACGAACCATTCATTCCAACAGACTATACATTCCAAAAATATTTCATGTACGTTTAATATACTGATTATTTCCTCCATCATGTTACTAAAGGCAAATTAAATATACCTAATAATCCCTTCCAGTTCTATAGTCCCTTTCATCCAAAGGTCCCAAAGCATACTGCAGTTGTTAATTTGCCATGAAAAACACCCTGCCATGAAGCTGTGTGAATAAATTATTTTGGTAGCTGAATCTAATATACTTTTTGGTTTCAGTACGACCCATGGTAACACTTTTGGCTTTAGGGAAAGGGAAAACATTCCTTTACAAGTGAAAGGAAACATTCTGTTTGGCCTGAAGTATTTTATTTCTGAGCGTTTCTGAAAAATGAAGATTTGGAAAGAAGTGGCCAGATTCGTAAGGAAAGTTGTTCAAATAAAATGGAGGGTATTATTTGCCCTTAAGTAGTTTAGTGCCTAGGATAGTTTTGGAGAAAAAGGAAGAATAAGACCCATCTTCAAATCCTCTATTTCAGGAAATTATCTTCTCTTTAGTTACGGCTTTTCCAGGAAAGTGGAAAATCCATTAACTTCCCAAGAGCAGGCATAAGAAGTATGAAATCAGGTTTGCCCCGAAAGTACTTTAGGTGCAAGACAGAAAGTTTAAGAACACATCTGAACATTGCTTTTAAGTCCTTTGTTTTGCAACCCAAATCACTCAATTTCTCTCCTGTTTAGACATTTTTGCCCATTCTAATAGTTCATTTATTCCCCTTTTTCCCCCTCCCCCTATAAAATATTCTTGCAGGGGAAAAAAGTTCACTCTATTTTATTCTTCATTCGGTTCCTTCTTGGTCAAAGTAAATCAAGGCATAAGAAAATTGCGTGATTTGAAACAAGTCACTAAACTCAGTGTTTTAACATTAACATCAGTGAAAGTTGGACGGCATCCAGAATCACTTATTGGGGGACCTGAGACTAGACCCAGGAGTCCTCCCTTGCGGCCTTCTGCTGTGACCTCGCTACGGCGCAGATGCCTCAGCACAGTTGCAGAATTAACAGGTTTAGGTTTTGTTACACTTATTTGGAGAGCAAGAAGTACTATTCACTTTGTAGATGTTCTTTTATGTGGTTTAACATTGTGGGAAGTCATGAAACAAAATTAAGGATAGTAATTAGGAAAAATGTAAACAAATAACAAATTAAGGAAGCTGGAAATTATTGCCTAATATACATGCAGAATGCAATATGAATTTTGTATACAAAGCCCCCAACTTCGTAAAATCTTCTGACTAAGCATCCCTTTAGTGGATTTAATTTTAGTATGTAGTGTGTATGCAGCATGTTTAATGACATTTTCTCTCAGATGCTATTGCTTTGTGATTTGGGTGTTTTGAAAATTCATTTATCTTCTAATGCTAGTTGCTCCAGATCCATAATCAGTGTCCTTCTATTAATCTGAGCATGGTGCAAATGCTGAGAAGGAATCAGACCCTGCCACATGGAGCATGGACACTAACTCCATCTTCTTGTTTTCTTCTTTAACCCTGAATTTTAAATACTTACCTCATCACTGTCCATGTTTAGACAGAGCTAGTTCTGTAATTCTTTACATTCACAATAAAATCCAAACAACATGAAGGTTACAATGTGTGCACAGACCTCTTGTATTTTACAGTGTCCCATTACGAGTCATACTTTCTTAGTGCAATTACACTTTAGCTGAAGCCCTAACAAAATCAGATATTGAAAGTATGTTTTTATGCCGCTGTCATTCCATCCACTTTAGAGAAATCACTCTTTTTAAATCTTTTTTACTTGCTACAGCTTTGGAAAGTTGCAGTGCACTGAGCTCTTGCCTTTGAAAGTATTTGCATCAGTGAAACTAAGTGGAGATTCTTCCAACTTCCAGATCTATTTCGACAGCTACCAGTTGTACTGCCCTGCACCCATTTTGCTTTGTGGTTTGAATAATGTCCAAATTTCCATGTCTCAAGTGAGTCTTTTTTTAAAAAAAATTCTTTTTGTTTAGTCTTGCTTTTATAAAGGGCCCAGCATTATTGCCAAATTGATTCAAAGTGTGTGAGCCCTGGAGGACCTTAATGGAGTGCCCAAGTTCTGTGTTTAGACATGTTATTAAAGCACCCCTATTTGCAAATTGGCCTGCCCATGTATCAATGACCATGTGTTGAGTGCTTGCCACTGTACAAAATGCAGACACAGATGTGACCTCTGCCACCAGAGCTCTTTGTTCTTTCAACAAAAACAATAAAACTGAGGAAAGAAGTATCCAACTTCTCCCCCTATACACACTGGTACAGAACTATTTTTTTCAATTGCCTTGTGCTAAGTTACGAAATCCTCAAATCTACAAACTAGTAGAACTTCCTGAAAGCAGTTTACGTACATAATTTCATATGTTTAAAGGATACATACCCTAGTTTCTTTGCAGACCTATTTGGGCAGGTGATGGTCTGAACAACAACAGAAAAGACAGGGAAACAACTGATGTCACCTATAATCTCATACCCATGTAAACTTCATCAAGGGAGTGCTTTTATAAGAATGCGGTACACTAATAAAAGGTGTAGTAGGTGAGGCAACATTACCAGGAATGACAGCGTAAGACAGTGAAAGAAGATAAACAACAAGGTCTGCAACAGTAAAACAGCTTGAGATTAATACCACGCCTACAAACACTAGAAGCTTCTTTCTAGACTTTTGACTTGTGCACTCATGTTCTTGGTGTGCACATGCACATCTGTCCCTCCCAGAGTACCTCTACAAGTCATTAACAGCTTCTAACCAAATTTGTCAGATGGCAAGGGTTCCAAACTGAGTAACTGAATTCTTACACTAGTGAATTCAAGTGACCAGAAACCCTACAATTGCCTCTGCTTAGAAGAGTGTCATTTAGATTAAGGTATTTTTAGACATCAATTATCCATGTGTGGGAGAGCGACCATACAAACGTCTCAACCATGAAAAAAGTTTCAGTCAGAGATTGCTTTTCCTTAGACACCGTAGTCAGTGCATAATGAGATGTACATCTCCATAAAGCACCAGAGTAGTTTTGATATTTAAGGAATAGATTGTTTATTTTGGACATTTAATATCATTAATGGCAAAGTTCAGAAGAATGGAGAGGTTACTGCAGTGCAACTGAGGGGGTTATCTGAGGATAAGTGAGACTGCAGGGCACAGCATCCAGCACAATGTCCTAGGCACATGGGTTTGGTTAAAGGAAAGATAGCAGGGAAGGAAGGTGGTCCACACCAGTCTGTAAAAGTAGGGTGTTCACTGGGTTCAAGCTGATGGATATGTCAGCAGACAGGTACTGAGTGCTGAAAGGTAACAGTAACGGGTTTCTGCGTGGTGTGAAAAGCCAATGAAGTGATTTAAAGTGGGAAGGGAAAAAGAGACTAGACTATGAGCCTAGCATGCAAGAACTGTGGCTTCCAATGGCTTAGCCTGGGTAAGTGAGGTTACTGTTACACAGCCAAAGGAGGGCAGATTGTAGTATCTATGACAAGGGATACAGCATGTCAAGGACCACTATTTTAGCAAGAGGAGAAACCAATGTCATGTTTTGACGAAATATTTGGCAGAGTGGGGAGGAGAAGGAATGAGGTGTCAGACCATGCTTCAAGTTGTGAACCCCTTGGACTAGTTTGGCTCCAGTTTGCTTGTTATCCTATCTCTGCATATAATATCACCTTTCACATGATTAGCAAAAGCAGCTATATCAGCTCTGCCTGAAGGGGAGAAAGTCAAGCATATGGCACCCCTCTCAGAAACAGGAAGGCACTTAAAGATTCAACAATCATCTAGAAATACTACCAAGCCTACCTTTCCTAGGGGGGAAAGGGCTGTTACGAGATTTTAGTTGCATGGGATGACTACTTTGCTGAAATGGCTGTTGGTCAAAACCCAATACATACATTTAAAGAGCAGAANATAAGGGCGGAGAAAGACAAGAAATTCTCCCTGTAAATCAAGAAAAGCATCAGAAAAAGTAAAAAGGTGGAGCTGAGAAGATTAATGTAATGCATGAAGCAGAAAGGGGACAGATATTTCAAGGTCAGCAAGGAAAGATATCCTGGGGCCTCATTCCAAGAGATAATTTTTGTAGGAAAGATAGACCAGTATCTGCTTAAACTGCTCTCACACCAAAGTATCAAGAGCCAAACACACTTTTCAGTGTAGCGTCAATATCACAGGTAGGATTACCCTACCATCTCTTCATTGTTGAAGCCATTCTTTTAAGAAACAGTATTCTCACACCTTCCTGAGTGTTGTAACTCTGAAAAATGGATGTGTGGTATTTTCTGTTAGAAGAAATACAGTTTTGATGAGTGCAAAAGTTAGTGTAGTTAGCATTCTCCCTTGTAATACTATATAAATAAGGTTAGCTTACCCGCCTACACACAGTACATTTAACACATTGAAGACAAATTGACTCAATAAATTCTCTTGTCATAGAAAATAGTGAGAACAACATGTTGAAACATTGACATTGAAACAGTAAAAGATTATATTCTAAATGTTCCAACATCTTTGACACATTATTTTTGAGGTTCTTACATCACTGGCATGAGATTCCTATTTTTCCAAGCTTAATAGTATCATCTTTCATGTTTTTTCTTGGCACTTGGAAAAAAAAGTGTTCCCACTGTGGACTTTCCTCTGTGCTTGTCCCAATTCCTTAACTTTTGTGTGCAGGATCCACTTCTCCCTGAAGGTGCTGCATAGTATTGAGCAGTGTTTGGCAGATGCTGGCCAGGGCCCAGCACAGGGTAGTAAGTTGTGCCTCTTTGGAATGGCCATAGCATTTTTTTTTTTTTAAAGCATTCTGTCACTTCCAGGATTCCTGGGGGGTTGGGGTTTCCCGTTCAAGCCTGTTGCGTTGTCACTGCGACCCACTTACTCCACACAACATCGACTGCATAATGTGTAGAGGGGACNGAGGGCAGATTGTAGTATCTATGACAAGGGATACAGCATGTCAAGGACCACTATTTTAGCAAGAGGAGAAACCAATGTCATGTTTTGACGAAATATTTGGCAGAGTGGGGAGGAGAAGGAATGAGGTGTCAGACCATGCTTCAAGTTGTGAACCCCTTGGACTAGTTTGGCTCCAGTTTGCTTGTTATCCTATCTCTGCATATAATATCACCTTTCACATGATTAGCAAAAGCAGCTATATCAGCTCTGCCTGAAGGGGAGAAAGTCAAGCATATGGCACCCCTCTCAGAAACAGGAAGGCACTTAAAGATTCAACAATCATCTAGAAATACTACCAAACCTACCTTTCCTAGGGGGGAAAGGGCTGTTACGAGATTTTAGTTGCATGGGATGACTACTTTGCTGAAATGGCTGTTGGTCAAAACCCAATACATACATTTAAAGAGCAGAAAAGACAAGGCTACTTAAAAAGTGTATAAAAAGTAAGTGAGTGAAAAAGACTGGAGGAATTATCTACTTTGAGAAGAAAGGGAAATTTGTGTGGAGAAAAATTAAAAGGCAAAAGTTAAAAAAGTTAAAGAGCATATATTTAAATTAGATATTCAGGGTGAGATTTCAAACCAACAACTGCTGATCTCAAACAGACTGCAGGAAAATGTCACGGAACACAGGTATAGGAATACACAGTCACAGTCTCAGTTGTATGTACGTACAGGGAATGTGTACATAGGAAAAGTAACGGGGATAGGGAAAACACGAAATGTGGCAGGCAGCCACAGACTGGAGAAGAGGACCTGAAAAGAATGGCCACTTAAATTCAGTAGGATGAAGACCACCTCAGTCAGAAGCAGCTCTTAGAGAGCTGGAGCCTCTTAGAGATTGCAGTAAGATGTGGAATTAACACAAAGCAGCCCAACTTCCACTTGGACTTGAGTGTGTGGAGTGGTGGAGAGGGATGTCGTATTGCACAAGTTATACCAGACAGTGACAAAAAAAAAAAAGCAACCCCATCAGAAGGAGCAGACTGGAGAACTGAGACCCTTGGAAGCACAGAGGAGATTTAAAGTGGCCAGGGCTAAGGATAAGGAAAATGCAAAGGCTTGAGTATTCATTTGTTCTATCAATACCTGGGGGGGGGGGGGGGGGGGAGGGATAAAAAAAAATAANTCTATCAATACCTGGGGGGGGGGGATGGGGGGAAGGACAAAAATAAATTAGCATAAGGGCGGAGAAAGACAAGAAATTCTCCCTGTAAATCAAGAAAAGCATCAGAAAAAGTAAAAAGGTGGAGCTGAGAAGATTAAAGTAATGCATGAAGCAGAAAGGGGACAGATATTTCAAGGTCAGCAAGGAAAGATATCCTGGGGCCTCATTCCAAGAGATAATTTTTGTAGGAAAGATAGACCAGTATCTGCTTAAACTGCTCTCACACCAAAGTATCAAGAGCCAAACACACTTTTCAGTGTAGCGTCAATATCACAGGTAGGATTACCCTACCATCTCTTCATTGTTGAAGCCATTCTTTTAAGAAACAGTATTCTCACACCTTCCTGAGTGTTGTAACTCTGAAAAATGGATGTGTGGTATTTTCTGTTAGAAGAAATACAGTTTTGATGAGTGCAAAAGTTAGTGTAGTTAGCATTCTCCCTTGTAATACTATATAAATAAGGTTAGCTTACCCGCCTACACACAGTACATTTAACACATTGAAGACAAATTGACTCAATAAATTCTCTTGTCATAGAAAATAGTGAGAACAACATGTTGAAACATTGACATTGAAACAGTAAAAGATTATATTCTAAATGTTCCAACATCTTTGACACATTATTTTTGAGGTTCTTACATCACTGGCATGAGATTCCTATTTTTCCAAGCTTAATAGTATCATCTTTCATGTTTTTTCTTGGCACTTGGAAAAAAAAGTGTTCCCACTGTGGACTTTCCTCTGTGCTTGTCCCAATTCCTTAACTTTTGTGTGCAGGATCCACTTCTCCCTGAAGGTGCTGCATAGTATTGAGCAGTGTTTGGCAGATGCTGGCCAGGNCCTCCGGCAATACAATAAACTTTCCCCCCCCCCCCCCTTACTGTCCATTTGCAAACAAGATGACAGACTGGATCCATACCCTAAATAGAGGAGAAAAAACTATTCTAGCAAGTCATGCATATGTGTTTAACCTCTCTTATGTGCCAAGTCACAGCATTGGGCTTTGCAGGTTGGTTGTTCCAGTTAGGAGGAGAAACTGGATGGTGGAGTCAGCTATTTCCTGATCCCATCCGCTTGCCTGAACAGAAGACAACTCAAATACCAGGAGACTGTCTCTGCTCACACCACCAGTCATCTGACACTGTTCAGCCCAAAAACCCTGTTCTTTGGCTTTTTGTTAGGACCTTACTCCCAATACTTGTTCATTTTGAGTACTTAGCTTTCTTGTCTATATTTTTCATACACACATACTGCATTCCCTTCAAAGGGATTCCCACTGAAGTCTCTGTGGCCACATACTGTAAATCCCTGACCAGCTTTTTGTATCTTTGGTTCCAGACAATGAGCTTTGGACTGAAAGCTCCATCACTTCTGCTGCACAGTTTCATGAGGGAGCTTTATAGCTTTTTATCACTTACTAGAAGTACGAGGCAGCAATTAGGACCACATTCAAGGCGGTTCATAGCCACATCTCAGTTAACCTCACTCACCACTGCAGCTCAGGACAGAAGGTTGATACCTATAACTCACCTCCAAAAGGAAATAAAAATAAAAGAGTCTTTCTAGAAGCAGAAATTGCTGGCTGAGGCACCCCACACATTATGTCCTAACAGAGGTGGCTTGTTACTGAAACAGCTTTTCCAATTTCAGGGTTGACAGGTATTCTCTCCATTTTTAGGATGAGAAAGGTAGGAGAATAATCTTAACCCTGGAAATGCTCTCAGTTGGACATGACAGTTTACTTTCAATACTGAACCCCAAATTATCTTCACAACATCTCTTATGTAGGGTCCTATCCAAGGTTTATCCAGTTTAAGGTTTCCAATCAGATCTGGCTCAAAAGCAAGATTTGTGATTCAATGGAAATTTGAGGGGGCTTTTCAGATTTGATTTCAGTCCAAATCAAATCTAAGTGAGATATTTTCAGGAATTCTTCTGAACTGGAAGTTCCCCAAACCATTCAGCTGCTCAGTGATTATCACAGCTAAAATGAGCATTGACTTCACAAAGCAGTGAAAGGGACTCAAACTCCCAGTTCCAAGTAGTTCCATCTGTGATTTACTCTGTGGGGAGGACACAACAGTCTCCAAAGTTTGCCAGAAACTCAGGAACTGTCTTAGATCCAGTAAAACTGATCAGGGCTTGAGATGTTTCTAACAAATCATCTCCATCTCAGGAATGGCACTGTTGCTACTGAAAAAGTGTCATCTGTGGCACACCCTGAAGTCCTGATCTCTCCAGCTGAGAAACCCCAAGATTCCTTTGATTCTCTCAGTGAAAATGGTTATGTAAAGTGCTGGTGTACTCTGGGTCTTGCCCCAGCACAGCACCCACACCCAAGAGCAGGGAAGTACTCCTGGCTCACACACCAGAAGCATCAGTAGTAGACAGTCCCATTTATCAGAAGTTGTCTGTAAATATATTCCAGCAAGCATAAGACACTTCAGTCTCTCCTTTTGGAATTAAAAACTTCTGAATGACCTAAATAATTGTTACTCTACAAGAACTCCAGGTGGCAGATTTGCAGAAGTCTCCAGCCCCCAATCAGGAATGAGGAGGACTAGCCTGCACTCCTACAAGTTTAAAAGGAATATGAAATGCCAATTCCTGCCTCTTGTTGATAAGCAAGCCAGCTGAACTGCCAGCATCCACTCTGAATTCCACTACTATCTCATCAGAACTTGGTGCACAGAGATGGTAGTTATTTAATAGATTTCCTATAGTCTCACAAATCTACAGAAACACTTTTGATTCAAAATTTCTTCCCTGACCTGTGTATCACCCACCCCCAAAATTCCAAATCTAATTCATCCTCTTTGCTACAGCCTGCTCTACTTCATGTCTGTAAGGAAGCCGGCAGGGCAGGGCTGTTCCCTAAAGGAAGGTGAGCCAAGGGGAACGCTGGGGCCACCAAGGCATGTGCCTCACTAGCCAGGGTCCATCCCCCCAGAAATTAAGGGATGTAGTAGAACAAACCCAGAGATTGTGGCCAGGTCCAACCAAGAATCCAGATCTTAAGGCAATACCATGGTCATGACGCAGGTCTCGGGTCAAGCTAGAACATCAGTCCATAGGTCAGGGTTAAGATCAGGTCCAATGATCACCAGACAGGTCCACAGCAACAAGGCAGGTCCCAGATCAAGCCATGAAATCAGCCCATGGGTTGAGATCCAGATCAAGAGGCTACACAGCATGACTGCGGCTCATCACTTCTCCAGCAAAGCCCAGAAAAAGGCTGAAGGGACAGGGCTGAGCTTAAATAGAGCTCCTGGGCCCATGAGTGTGGGTGGAGGCCTCAGCGAGGCTGGTCAGGGTCATTACGGCTTACTAGTGCACTCAAGGCCCTGAAAATGCCTTCCCAAGTAATCTTTACGCCATTTTGTAAACTAGTTAAAAAACCCCAAGGAAATAATAATTATTAGTCCTTATTCAAGAATATTAGAAAGATCTGCTTAGCAAAATACTGCCCTACAGAGGTTTCCCCTGTCTCTTAACATTTCCTGGCCACTTTTTGTGCATCTCTTTTGTAACTCATGCAAAGGAAATCATACCACTTTGCAACCCCCCAAATATCCAGCAGATTTTAAATGATGACAATTATACTACAGCCTTCTTTTTTTCAACGGATCTAGAGCCAGCTAATAAAGCTTCTAATCTACTGCTTTCTTCCCATCTTTCATACAGAACTTGATTGTAAACCCCGAGCCATTCCACTGTGAACTCAAAGTTTTCACTGAAGTATGCTAAGGGAGAGACTATATTCCAGGATGGCAGTTGCCAATAGCAAAGTACTCTGGTACCAGGTTCTCTCTGTGGGAATCACTTGTTTTTTTGGGAATCCCTGTAGCTGCTGTTCCACTGGATTTGCACTTCTGCAGGATACAGGGAGGGAGGAAACAAGTGTCTCTTCCCAAACATGCTCATTCCCCGGAAAAATCAATTCTTTTGCTCCTTGCTTGTTTAGACTGGCAATTTGCAATCAATCCCACAATGAAACTATCTGGACAAAACATAAATAACAGTCAATGTTAAGCCTCAACCCATGCTTTTGGGTTATTACAAAACCATAGCACCAGAGTTCTTCCAGTCCACTGCTGGTCTGTTCCCATCACAAGCTTCTTTCCATACAAGTAGATGTGAACATGTTCTTCAGTTTTAATCACTGGCAGAACATACAATAATTTTTCCCAGGAGAGTTTACCCATTGACTCTTAATAAACTGTCATCCTCTCAAGTCATTTACATTCCTATATCAATACGCAGTCCATAAACAGTGACATCTGTGTCTAATTGAAAATGAGGTTTGAAGCCCTGGTCAGTTAACAGAGAAAAAGACAGAAGAACGTTTTCATCTCTGAATCCTAAATCACACACACTGACCACTGAAATAACATTCTTTTCCTACCCCTTTTATGCAAATGTTATATAATATTGTGAAACACAGAAATAAACCTCCTCTGGTAGGATGAAAGTCCCACAAAACTGCACATCTGGGAGTCTCTGGGGAGCTGGCTGGTGTTCAAAGATCTTGAGCAGAATTTCCCTCCTCGCTGTTCTGTGTGCCAGACCTAAATTCATTCTTTTTAACACAATTCCTATTGCGTTGGCTACAGTTTCAGACCAGCAGCCTTGAGCTGATCCCAGCTTATTTGTAAATATATCTAATTTTGTTCAAAGATACTAGCATGTGCCCAGGGTATTATCTAGGTGTAGCGAACAGGCCAGGAGTAGTTCTGGACGAAAGACTTCTCTGGTGGTCCCTCATATGTAGCTGTCCGCTATGAAAATCAAAGTGATCATTGAAATTCAATGTGATCGTTGAAATGCTGCAAACCTTGCTTGCAATAAAAGCAGTTTTTTATCATTTTCAGGGCCAATTTCTATTGCCAATCTTTGCTTAATATTCAGTCTGAAAAATCAGATTAAATTTTTACAGGGTCTGGGGAATCATCTATTCACGGTCACTCAGAGAAAGCCTTTTAAAGTGTTCAAGGTAGTTTCTACACAGGAATCAAATCTGCCATCATTTTTTTTTTTCTAACGAGAATTATGGTTGACACACAAGAACAGCTGAAGGCTCAGTTACGCTCTTCTGATATGTTTTTTCCATGTCCTTTGTGGCGTCTTCTTGCTTTGTTTGATGGCAAAACCAGATGAGGTGCGTGTTTGATGTGCTGTTTCTCCCTTTGATGGCCTGGAGCTGGCTTGGAACACTGCAGCCTCAATCTTTGCTGAATCAAGAAGAAAATCCTGACACTTAACCTAAAGGTCTTTTGGGCCATTTTGCAACTGCCTGTTTAAAGCAACAGTACTATATCAGAACAAATCTAACAGAAACCTTCAACTCCATCTCTGGTGTTCCTTCTATACACCATTTACTCCAGTGGGTTTACATGTTCACGATTTAGATGCATTCTTTTTTTGCTGTTCACTACATGTGAGCCACATTATCAAACATACAAAAATTCACCCCGCTCCAGATTTACTAAAAATGTAACACATAAGATCCTGCTGTAAACTTTGTCTAAAAGATGGTTTCAGCCAAAGGTTTCTTCCTCTGGAAGACTATCATCATACTGAACTGCATTTAGCGCTGCAGGACAGTTTGTTCACAGTGGTAGATTACTTACTCCACGCTAACAGATCTTCCGAGAATTTGGCACAGTCTGGATTTATAAGGTACCACCTGTCAGCTAACAGTCACTATTAGTCACCAAAATTGCACAAGCAGACAGACTCATTTAAAGTCTGTTTAGCCAGGCTGGCCTAATAATTGTCATGTTTGAAGCTGTGCCTGCTTTGGTCAGTAACCGAGCTCCCTTTCGTGTTGCTCAAGTGTACGCCGGGGAGGGTCCTGACTCTTCCATGCTTTCCCTATCGAGTATGGTGCTCCTTGTTTCTGGCTAGCTCTATAAGAGTCTTTAGTTTCTTCTGTCTGCATTTAGTCAAACTATTTCTTTGCGTTACTGTAAATTTACTTTGCCTTATAAGCCAGCTGCATTATTTTTACTGATAGCTTGAAAAACGAGACAGGCTACCATGCCTCAGAGCTGTGCTTACAGAGCTCATGGCAGTCAGTTCTCAGCCTCCTTATGAGGACTTGCTTCCCGTCCTAGAGCACTGCTGCAAGGAATGCCAGGTTTATGGGTAAATCCCATTGCATCTCTGAGGGCCAACAGCTTCTTCACTTGTCTCGGTCCACAGAAGTACATCTAAATTCATCTGTTGACAATTTATCTACCTCAGAAATGTTCAGTGGTATCTGTGCATTCTACAAACTCCATAGTCCTCTGCAAGTGAGGTGAGGACTCCCGGTTTCTCCCTCTTCCTGACTCTTGGCTGTCCTCTAACCCCTAAAGACTTTAAGCCAAAGGCCCAGAATATCCTCAAAGATCAAGATAATGCCATCTCCTTCCGGTGGGTAAGGTGCGCAACACCTTTCGAACTGCATGTTATGACCCACATCCATTCTGTTCCTTATCCAGCTGCCCCCAACTAGGGAGATAACAGATCATTTGAAGGAGAAGCTAATTACTCCCTTTATGCTTAAACCAAAGGTGCAACAGAAGAGGAAACACTTGAGGCCTTTCACCAGGCTGCAACAGAGTGGTTACTGAGATGTTGGCCATATCATCTTGCTGAAGGTCAAACAGTGCACTCGCTGTAGTGCTAGGAAAGGAAAGGAAAGGAAAGGAAAGGAAGACTCTTTACTGGTGGTTTTCTCTAAATGGTAGATACACGCTTCCCCTACCTCTGAATTTCCTTGTCACGATGGGTTTATTTGACTGTATTGTGTGCTTCTCTGATTTAATTTTTATGTTATTAGGGCGAGTAAAATAAAGCTGCAGCTTTTCTTTTGCTGTATTAGTGCAGTTTAATTACATTTGGGAAAGGCGAAAAGGAGAGTGGGAGCTTGCCAACATTAATGCTGTCTGTCATTCACAGCCCATTGATGACAAGGAGTTGAAAGCTTGGCAGTTACTCTGGTAATCAGCAACCTGGCTGATGACGAATGGAAAAGATTATGTGAAATTTCCTGAAAGGGGGAAAAAAAAAGAGTTCTCCAAAGAAATAAAATACAAAACAAGAACAAAGGGCAAAAACCCCCAAACCCCAACTTCTAAATTCAACACTAAATCCTTTTTATAATGTTTACATGAAAGACACTACATGAAGCAGTTATAATGAATGAAAATTTTCCACTAGTAAACTGTGTTTAATGTCTATAAAAGGAATCTGTGTTCCTAAAACAGGAGCACAAATATGTCCACTTGATTGTTGAAATGGACTTTTTCCCCTGAGCTGAAGGATACGTATCACTGGTAAATAAAAAGAACACCTTTGATCGCTATAGATGGCATCTCAGTTATATTTTTAAATTTACAACACTGAAAAGAAGCTCTTCTTTAGAGCTGTTCCAAATATATAACCCCAGAACTTTCAAAATGCAAATGCTCTCTGTTTTCTTTTTTATTCACTCTACTTAATTTTCTCTTTTTGATACAGGAGAATTGCAGACATTTCATTTTACTATGAGTAACATAAGCAACTACTATTTAGGCTTTAGAGTTATTCGTAGTACTCCAGCCTCTGACACAGAAGTAAACTTCAAGAAAAACTCCAGTTAAATGAAACTGGCAACTACATCAGTGTTTAAGAAGGAGAAATTCTGCAGTAGTTATGTGGTTTTGCTGTGACCTGTACAATGGATGGTTTGTGACATTTCTCATTTGTCTTAATTAAAAGCTGAATATAATTCCAAAGCCATTTTTGGCATCTTTGGGATGAAACAATGCTGGCTTGTCTGAGGTTTTGTCCTGTCATTTTTCTGTAGCTGCTGGATATACCTGCTCAGTTTCACAAGTCACATAATTGTGCTTTGGGATTCCAGACTTTGGCTTTTCATGTTGCCTGTGATGGGCAAATTAAAAGGCCCTATGGTATCTATAGTATTACTAGACTGCAGTTTTAAGAATAAGAAAAACCTGTACAATTGGACAATGTACCACTGTTTGCTCAGTATGCAAGCAATTGCGAGACTTTTGTCTCTTCTGTTTTGGCAAACACAACATAATACAAGAAAGAAACAAACAGTCTTTAATCATGATGTTAAGCAACTCAAGCAATTTACAGTTTACCAGCAGGTAATGTTGACTGTGCAGGACTATGAATAAGGAATTTCTCTTTCACACTGTCAAACAGATACATCACTGTGTGGCTTCAGTCTTTTTTCCCCATGGGCAGTTCCCATCCGCAGTTCCATATTTTACGAGGAGTTGGAGGGAGCACCTCACCACAGCTGAAAGATCTCTGAGGTTTACTGGAAAACTACATGAGACTGATTTGACTGATATATTTAGTGTTAAGAACTAGCTGTGTATTCCTTAGATTAAAAATACAATGCAGGATAGCGACCCCCTCCCCACTAAAGAAATGGCAACGGGATACTAGTCATGCATCAGACCCAGTTTTAAATTTCTGTGGAAAAGACGTAAAATTTAGGGTAAAACCCCTGTTAAGACATTTTGTGTGTTAGCAGTGAAGTTCCACTGCCCAAGTAACAGCTCCCTCCATTCTGGATGACAACGAGGTAAGGCTACTTTATAGACAAGGCTTCCTACATACATCAGTCTCTCCATGTGGTAATTATGCCCAGGCACAACCTGACGCTTTTCTGTATTTGTCCAGGTTTTATGGGCACACAGCAAGGCATCAGAGCTCACGTACCCTAACTCTGCCTTGCATGCTATATGTTCAGGTGTCCTGGCTAAGACCACGCTGTATGTGTAGATCAGCTGTTACTTGCACACATGCATTAAATCTGATCCTTCAGGAAAGCACGACAGGAGCGTAAGTCAGGCAAGTTTAGGAAGTAGTGACTTCAGCGCATAGGCATAGGCTAGCTCTGCAGTGCACGTGCAGGAAGCCTGACATGTCAAAGCAGCACAGAGGATGGGAAAAGGACAACGTAAGAGAGGATGGATTGCAGATTTCAGAGCTACAGGCTGTCACTCAGCAGCGGTCTACCGTTCCTCTTCTGCAGTGACACTGTGCTGACAGAAGCCTGCACGAACTCTTATCTGTAAAAATCAAACTGCTCGAGAATCATAAAAAATCCTAAAGTAGACTAGATCTGTTTACTTAATGGGTGGTTTTGAAGCACGGATTTAAATTAAACTGTTGTAAATTGTTGTCAACCACTGAAAAGCCAAACTAAGTACAAAAATTCCGCAGAAATAAAGTGATGCACCGTTACACAGGATGATATTTATTATCCATTTCTGCCTTCCCCAGTGATCTCCCAAACTTCATTTGCCCAACTACCTTTCACTTTAGATAAGGGGATCATTTCCTCCCCTATCACTTGAAATTAATTTTTGTCCATTGCTATGTAAGTGAAGGTTCACATAGAGCACTTTGTCATCAAAACTAATCGTTCGAAAAAAAAAAGATATACAAACTCTTCCACCGTAAAAGTTACAATCTCTTTGTACAACCAAGGCTAACTATTGAGAGGTTCCTGGCTTCATTATGCCACGAATGTGCTCAAAATCCCGTTACAAGTATTGTCCTAACTGGACAACATTATTCCATAATATTTTCCCCCCAAATGCATTATTTAAAAAAAAAATCAAATAACATTTTGGTGATATTTTATCTGCGTCTCTTCAATTTATGCTTGCTATTGCAGCTCATTTAGGTTTTATACGTGCTGTCGTGTGCTGACGTGAGTTAAGATAGTCAATCAGAAAAGATGTTTGCTGCTGAAGTCTTGAAGGTGATGCCACTGCGCTGACTGAAGTCACTGCCTAAGCAGATGGAACAGGATGTAACGGATGCAGGAAAGCAATTTTTGAGAGCTGCAGTTTCTTCTGCAGGCAGGGTGAATATCTTCATTGTTTCAATCCGTTCACATAGTTCAGTTAAGAACTATTTAATTCAAAGCTGAAAAATCAACCTAAGAGTAGAAAAAGTAAGATTGCCTGTTTTCCTTTGTCAATCTACAGCTAAACCTAAGTATGAGAGGATAAGATCTGCTTTCTCTAAGATTGTGAAGGACGTGTCTACTAGAAGTGTCCCATTTAATTCCCATTCTACAGGTCATTATTTCAGTTGTTTCATAAAATATTTTAAAATGCAAACCTGCTTTTGAAATGCATCAAGCACATTTAAGGTAGCCTTAATGAACAATTTAAAATGACCCCATGTAAATTTTAATTGAACGTCAGTTTTCATACAGACAGAACTTGATGCAAATCATAACTAAAAATGCAAAGTACCGTTCACTGTTTCGTAAAAATAAAGGCTGAAAATTCAGTATTCTGAATAAAAGATTTTAAAGTTAAAATAGATAAATTCAATGTGTATAGATACAATGTCATCTCTTAGTTGAAGAATCAAAACAGCCAGATTTCATAACACTGTTCAGTTGCAAATCTATGTTTACATGTCCACCAAAAAAGAAACATCAATTTCTCTTAAGACCACTAAAATTTAAAAAGTAAAGATCTAATTTACCGAGACCAAATTTTTCTGCTTGTTCTTTTAAACAATAGTCAAAATGACGGATTTACATTCAACCACCCTTACCCTACCTGGAACATTTAATCAACAATTTTTAATATGAGAGACAAAAATAAATAAGAGCAATGCTTAGCACATTTGCTTCTTTTTTTTTTTTTTTTTTTTTNCCCATTTTGTTTTTTTTTTTTTTTTTTTTTTTTCTGGTAGGAATTTATTACTCATATTTCCCATGGGGAAACTACACAGCCTCAAGATTTCCAAAAAAAGGGGCCTGTAATTACTTTTCTAAGCTTGTATTCATGCATCTGAATAAGTGAATTGATTGTGAATATGTTCTGCAGCTTCTAATAGGTCCTAACCATTAGGCTGATCAAAAATTTTTCAAGCACATTTATATTGTTGTAAAAATGCTGACAACGTCAAAATGCAAACTTTCAAGATAAATACATGTTTTGCCAGTAACAGAAACTGCGCGGGAGGGTTCTCAAGTCCAATTTTCAGTTTCTGATACACAGTCCGGCCTCACCTCCATCCCCACGCAGAACAGACAATAGCGGGTGGCTGAGGTATTTCCCCCCTCCCCGTGCGGAGGCTTGTGTTCAAGTTTGGCCTCCGCTTCGGTAATACGCTGGCGATGGGGCTAGGCTGAGATGCATTCCTTTATTTCCTCCAGAAAATTTCCTAACGCTGTCTGTTTCATTCTGACATAGAACAAGCGTCCAAATTGCAATTTTCTTTTATAGAATGGATATTTTCCAGCTCAGGATTTTTAAAAAGACTGTCTGATCAGTGATAAAGTCACCATGTGCACTAAAAGCAGATGTAACTCCACTAATTGTTGCTAGATATCCAGCATGCTTCCTTGCCTAGTAGGCGATACGGGAACAAGCGTGCAGGAATTAAATTTATTCTTGGAAGGATTTTAAAATATTTCATTTTAGAATCGCTCGACAATTGTGCAGTACAGCCCTTTATATGTAATTTGCCTCTCCTCGATGTATGCATTTAACTCTGCTGCTCTCTACTCATAATATCATAGGAGCGCAATATTATATATTTATGATTCTATCATGGCCTGATTTTGAAGCGGAGGGAAGCTGTGCATGCTCAGTGACTCCGAGCGACACGCCAGGCGCTGCCAGGGCAGGGGCCTTCCCTCACGACACCCCGAAGTTCCCCGGTGCCCTGCCCAGTACCCCACATTGGACCGGACCTCCGCAGCCCCCACCCCCCC
>VZTL01070930.1:10263-51426 GCA_013400535.1 Scopus umbretta
AAAAAAAGCCACCCAAAAAAGCACCAGCTTCTTCTGCTTTCAGGTTTGCCAGTGTTTCCTAAACTCTGCTTGCTTACATTTCCTCAGTGTTGAGTCCAAACCCATTATTCATAGTAACAATTTCCATTTCTGTTGTTTATTAGGAGAGACATGCTGAAGTAATTACAGAGGAGGGAATGGGTGCTTCTAATCTATAGCAGTGTCCTCAAGTCCTACCAGTGGCTATCCCAGCATGAAGACAGTGCAGACAAGAAGTGAAAATGCGATCCCATTATTTCTGCAGAGTGCTCTGAGGCATGGCATTAGAAAACACCACCATTTTTGCAAAGCCCGAACATCTCCAGTGTTACTACCTCATCATTTAGATCTGGTTTCATTTATTCACTAGGTCAACTAAAGTATCCTAGCTGGGAGCTCTTCAGAGAAATACTAAATTATGCTAACTTCAAATTTGACCTACGATAAATAATTAAGTAACGTAATTATTGAGGCTGTTTCCCTGGATGCATTAACGGTAGGTTTAACATTCCAATTTACAGGCAGCTGTAATTCTATGTTGAAGATGCTGTATACCCTCAGATGAGATTTACAGTGGCACAAGAATAACCTACTTTAGTAGGACAATAGTTTTTTAATAAAATAAATTAAACTAATACCAGTGATTACATACTGAAAATATTGTAACCTGCATGAAAGTGTGAAGTAGTAAATGTATTGCATTGAGATAATCTACTTTGATTTTAATTTAGTAATTTGAGAGGTTTTGTATTTCATACTCTATAAAAGCATAAATTTCTGTGACATCTGACAAGACAGTCCTAGGTGTGGTAATTACTAGGAGGAGCTTAATTAATTTATTTATAACAGCATTTTTTCCTCTAATTATTATGTGATTGTTTTTTTTTTTTCCAGTTTCCCCTTTGATTAGCAACCCAGTTGACTTGGTCTGAGTTCTGTTAAGTGTTCAGCGAGGAAGAAGGAGACCCTAGTGTCTGCATACTTGTCAGACACACCGTTTCACTTTTGTCGAGAAGCTACAGCGGTATCTGCTGCCCCTGTGTTTAATCAGGCACTGAGCTGGCCAATCGTTCATTTAAAGCAAAGCCAAACCCTATCGATGCTAACAACATGGTGTTTTGTTAAGGGGATTAAAGGCTGCTAAAATAGAATAGAAGATATAATTACATCTTCATTAAACCCACTCTCAGGGCATGACATGATACTTTTCGATCTGAACAAGTTAGGTATGTCTAAAATTTGGAACATTTAAATTCAAAGTTTAATCATTTAAACATCTAAATGCTGTGCTTACAGTCAGACAGATGTTGGCTGCCTGAATAAAGACTCTTTGGTCCAGCCTGTTGGTGCCTTTGTGCAGGGTGGGATGGATAATCTGGCTAGTCCAGTGACTCTGTACCGTTGGAGTTCATTTCTGTTTGGTCTGTCAGGACACACTGAGAATCAGGACAAGAATGAAGATGGATGCTACTACTTCATTCCTTTTGTGTGCTGTAATTTTCAGGTCAGGAACATAACTTTCTCCATTCTAATTGAATGTCTGGCTATTGAGATCCTAAGTTCTTTTTTGCCATCCTGCTCTACAGGCTCCATTTGCCTTCCCCTTGCAACAGCTCGGTGCTGGGTGCAGCTGCCGCCCGGTGCCATAGCTTTCCCTGTGTGCCGGATGCGGCTGTTCATCTCGGTTGGTGGTTTCCTAACTGGGGAGCCCTCAGAAGCTGGTCTTCCTGCGAGGACCACTTAGGGTGCCTCCCCTGCCCAGCAACGGGCTAACGTTGTGGCCTTCTTCCTTGTCAGCACAGGGAAGGAGCGGACTCATGGGATGTCCCAGTGCAAGGAACGCGCTGGTGAGAGAGAGGAGTGCGGGGGCTCCTTGCGTAGGGCTGGCTGACCGGGCGTGCAGGAGGCGCGGGGGAGCGTGGCGCAGGGTCTCTCCTCTGCCCCGCTGCTGCCGAAGCGTGTGAAGCCGCTCCAGCTCCACCTTCCCCGGCTCGCGATCTGATGCTGTGGATTGCTCCCGCTGCAGAGAGGGAAAGGAGCCAGCCATTCGCAGTATGTCAGTCATACTTTCCCATCTTCTGACTGATAATGTTTGGCTGATTTGAGAGAGCATACGCAATGCAGTCTTGGAAAAGGCTGTACGTGAGTGGGGGGAGCTGGCACGAGTGATCGCATCCTAACGTCGCAGTCGTTCTTCAGTCTCCCCCAGACAGCAGTCGCTCTTCTTGCCTGTACCAGCCACTTACTCATTCACAGCACAAATGTTCTTGTTTGTATGACAATGCTAATTGAAAAAGCTGTTCCAACTTCGGTAGCTATTTGTTTGGTTATATCACAGACAGTAACTTCTAACTTAATAAACCAAACAGACAAATGTTCAGGAGTTACTACGGTGGTGTAAGAGTGTTTGCTTTTTTCCCCAGTGTGGCAATGTGAATCCAAAACACAATTCCCATCTGATGCCAGTCTGTAAATGTTTAGAAAGGACGTTCTAATCGCTCTCATCCCTGATCTTCTATAGAGTTAATTTAAATGAAAGGTAGCCTAGTTTGGATTAGATAAGTGTAATTCTCACAGATTCTATGATGACCTATTGTAGCCTCCTAATCTGGTTTTTACTTTCCCCATATCTTGTGAATATCAAATTCACAAAAAAAAGTGATTGAATTCTTATTAACTATGAATTTATTCATATTATTAAGCCATCTTAATGCAATAGTTGATTCAACTTAAAAGACATGATAAGCATGTGCAAATTTTGAGTCTTAAGCTGGGCTGGATACTCCATACTAGAGATTGTGTCCATCAATGTACACAGGAGTGCCACTAGCAAGAAGGTGCAACCTGCAGGGTTAGATTTATGAGATTTATGTGGCAGGTAGAGGAAAGCTTTGTGCCTTTTTCATTCTACACATCTTTCTTCAAATCCCAGTGCTCTTTCAGTGCTGCATTTTTCTGTCATGCGGACTTCAGGCATTGATCACCTGCTATTTTACACTATGAAATCCCCAATTCCAGTTACAGATTTAATCTCCTTTAGAAAAGGAATGGTGGCCAAGGATGTTTATGTTCGATTCAGCTGGTTTATTTCAGATTGAAAGAGAGAAGGCGAGGAGCTTGGATCTAGACATGAATGATGGCTACTTTGCAGTATTATCAGCCACTGTGAGGGTGTTTTGACCTTAAACTAGGTTAGAGATAAATCTTATTAGCAGTACTGATTTGCAAACAGGTAAATCTTCTGACAACAGTAATAAAAACCAGAAAACTGATTTTCACTAGTGTTACTGGAGCAGAAATTTCTACTTTATTTTTTTACAGTATGGTATTTGAAATACAGCTTTCTCATGCCAGTGCACAAATTTATTAGTATTAAATCATACCAGAGGAGAAAGCATCTTTGTTCTCCACTCCCTGTTAGCTGGGCAGGCAATCGAAAAGTCTGGATGCTTTTATAGTAGGTACTTTCTGGAAAGCAGTGTCAGGGTTAATACTGTATAGCCTGGCCTAGTATCTGTCACTTCTTAATGATTGTCCTCCTAGATAGCATTTGAAATTTCTCAGTTGCTGTTGTTAAACAAAAATAAATGTTAAAATAATCTTTCTTTTTTTTTTTTTTTTTTTTTCTTTTTAAAGGCAAATCATACTAACTTGCTGTCTCTGGGATTTTTTGTAGCTAAACCAAAGATTTTTATACCTTCTTCAGTTTCTTAGCGTTTAGCGCTACCATCTGATAAACCAAGTAAGCATAGTTGTTCCAGACAGATATAAATGTTTAATAACAAAATTGCTATTCCGAGTAGTTTTCTATATGATTTGTGTGGATGCTAGTGTTTTCTATTAGCTGTGCATTTGTTTGAAACTTATTGGAAAAATCTGGCAGCAGGTGCTGTTTAATAAATGATGCCTATCTGCCAGACACCATCAGATGCTAGGCACAGCCTGTTTGGGAAAGGTGATTTTTTTTTTAAGGAACTGTCCATTACGGTTTCTTAAAATTTCCACGTTTTCTTTACCACATATTGTCCTTGCTGAATATATGAGAACTACAGGAGAGTGATGATGTGGATGCTTTGAGGAGAGTCTCGTATTAGGATTTATCACATATATATGCTGTGATTCCAGGAGTCATTTGTTCACGTACCGAACACTGAGGGCAGTTTCACGGATTCAGGTCCAGCATGTTTGAGTGCTGCTAAGATCCTGTATCAGGGTCATAGGAGCAAGTGCAAACACTGGCTTTTCATAGATCCTCCTTTGCTGTGAGTTACTCTGTGAGTCCAGTGTCCCCCGACTGGTCTCAGGGATCCTGCTGTGCTGCTTTCTGCCTTTCAACCCTTTCCTGGGAGCGGCAGCGGTGCCGCGCGTGTGCCGAGGTGCCAGGCTGCCCTTGGGCAGGGAGAGCTGGGCCTGCCAGCCAGCACGTTCCTTGGGTGAGGAGCACCAGGGGAAGACGGCGGCGCTGAGCAGGCTGCTGGCTCTGCCGCTTCCCGAGATGCACGCTTAATGTTGGCCCTGGCAGCAAGGTAGTTGCTTTACAGTCATTTAAAGCCAAGCTTTTTCCTCACAGGTCCACCAATAATTCATCTGTACCTGGGTGTTTGAACACTTGATTACCATAAATTTGTGTAGCCAGGCAGCCAGGTTTCTGAGGCAACTTCAGAAGTCCCAGATGAGACGTTCAGCAATCTGATATGCATGCGTAACTATCATTTTGGGTATTGTTCCAGCTTGAGTAGGTAGACCATTAGCTGTGCTTACACAAACTGTTAAAAAAAAAAAAAAAAACCACCAAAAAAACCACAAACCTAAAACAAACTCTTGGTCTTTTTCAGTTGTAACTCTGAGCAACTTTTTTTAAAAAAAAGGCACCCTATCTGTCTCCCCCCCCCCAAAAAAAAAAAAAGCCTATTGTATTCAGATAGCAGAACTGAGTCATGAAGGTTAATGCTTTCAGAAATTTTTTTTACATGCACAACAGAATTCCAGTGCAAATGCAGTTGATTTGAGAGAAATAATTGGTGTGCCAAAGATGTGATGACAACTGAGAGAGTGCAACGAAATGTTCCAACTTCCGTCAGAAAATAATGACCTTCTTGGCTGAGTAAAAGTATTTTAATTAAATACCAACAATTCATAGTAATCAGTGAACCTATTAGCCATGAAATTTGATTCTTTCATCATGGACTGTTCACTTACATATTTCAGACAAAAATGAATATGCATATCATTTCAAGCCTAACGTTGTGTACTGTTTTAAATACTATTGTAGCATTTCTGTGGCTTAGGAAAGTGAAGCCTTAAACACTTTTTCAGACAAAGTTGCTGCATGATTGACAAGAATCAGTAGTTAGCAGTTCTGTTCTTTGTGCCAGCAGCCTGGTGCTTCAGTGGAAGCTTGACTGGCTCCAATTTGATGTCTGATCAGCAATAGCAAAGCAATTGCTTCTTCCTTGATTGGTTCCCTCTCTTATTGATGGCTTTTACCATCAGGGAAACTAAATGGGAAAATATCCTTAATGGATTAAAAATATTTTAAGAAATGAAAATTATTTGCATGAATTACACTCCAGTCTTGTTAACAGCATTTTGGAAACCACTAATAATGGACTTGTTAGTCTATTGCCAGCAGTGAAACAAGTAACAGGGCTTTTCAGAGACAGACTTGTAGTAAAAGAAAAAAAAAAAAAAAGGATTCTATAGTTGTATTTTGCATAAAAAATGATTTATTTACTAGAAGCTCAGCCCTGTTTTATGTAGGGAGATACACCCTTTAGCTGCCTGCAGAATCATTACAAGATTTAATTGCTATGTGACCTCTTTTGTGGCACAGTTAAAATAGTGCAAATAGCAAGCTTTCACTTGCGAGTCTTCAGTTGTTGCTATGTGGGGTTCATATGATTTGAAAATATTTCAGGCACAAATGGGGCACTTGCACAGCAATAGGTCATCACAAATGGATAGTGGAGGTGAGGCATGGGCAACATTTATAATTGAGGAGCTTTGGGTCTAATTCTATTCCCATTGAAATGGAAAAGAAAACAATTACAGTTTGCTTACACGAAGAAGAATCACGGTTGGGAACTACAACATGACACAAGGGAGGTGCAAAGGGAATTGAGTGCATTTTCTGCTTTTACGACTTTGTTTTTTGTGTCAGGAGAGTAACTGAACTAAGGACATGTTCAGTAATTTGAGGTTCTGGAACTGTGAAAAGATAAAGCTCTAGAATTTTGTGTTGAAGTGCAAGGTAGGGATTTCTTAACCAGCAGGGTGTTTGCCTGCTTTCATCTTGGTGAATGACTTGATTTTTCATCGGTTGTATAGTGGAGCAGCTGCAGTTCTACAACTCTCACATGAGAGGCTTTTTCCCTTGCCACAATGAATTTGTATTTCTTTCACGAGCTGCCACGAGCTCTTATTTACCCCCTTGAGATACGATGCAATGTCCTTTAAAAACAATGATTGACTCTCCATTCTCTGCTGAATGTCCATTACGTTCAGTTATCTATAGAGGTATCCAGCTTCAGAAGCTGTAATAGTATCTTTAAAGTTGGTTGTATCAGGAACACAGTAAATAATACACTGAAAATTTGCTTAGAATTTTGAGATCAGAAGTCTTGGTATTGACTAAATAGCTATTTTTTTCCAAAACTTTCCTCCTATGTAGTGTTATATTATATCATCTTTCATATTAAGACCTCCAGACTTCTTAAAGCACTGGGGTGATTGTCGTCTTTTAAAAACAAACATGGGAGGGAATTGCTTTTTCCTTCTTTCTTCAGGGTTTTTTAATTTTTAGCTCTACTTCTAGTCAGATGTCAGACACTAGATCTATTTGTTCTTTGCATCCAGTTTATTGAAATTACATCTAGAAAGCTGAAATTTTAGAAAGTTATGAACAGCTGGAATAGTGGGCTAAATGGAAATCATTGTAGAACAGTTATGGCAGTTTTCCATTCTTCTTGCAGACTGTCCTGTTGAACATACATAAGATGGAGTCCACAGAAAATTTCTGATGACATGATCAGATCATGATGATAATGGTGATTATTTTTAATAAAACCTCCCTGAATCTGCTAGTGCAATTGTACCTGGTTTAAATGCATTTGGGGAAGGTATTAGCTCTTCCATTAAGTGTCATTCCATTTTAACTTTTGATAAACTATGTATAAAAGTACTTAATGCTTTCTTTTCCAGTGATGGTACATTAATGAAATAACATATGGTAAACTAGGACAATGCTTTAAGACCAAGAAAGAAAAATAGAGCTTCATTTCACACAAGTCCTTAGATTAACCTATAAAATTTTCTTGAATACCACCACTTTTAATTGTGACACTGTTTAAAAGTGATGGATAATTCTGTTGTGTGTAAGAATACTATTTTTCAAATGACTAACCATGATCTAGAAAAACAGCACTGATTTTTTTTTAAAAAAAATTGAGAAATATAGCAGACTAGAATTGAGGTGAATTTCTCGTCTGTTATATGTGAGTAACAGATGTCATTTTGAGCATCACCATATTGAATTCTGTGCTTGTATGATTGTTGCCTTCAGATTTGCGTTTATAGTTGCTGTTAAGTGCATTAATAACTTGTCATTGGAATAAATAGTCTGATACTTCATAACCTTTGGTCCTGCCTCTGCCATCAAAGCACTACCTGATAAAAGTCAACTTTTAGAAAGAATACTGAAAAAAGTTGTGATTCGCTGATCTAAAAAAAGTCACAGAAAAAGACAACAAAGTAGGCCAACATTTTGCATTGCATTTTGAGACATTTGAAATGTTTGTATGAAGAAAGGATAGCTCAGTGTAATATCAATTCAGCTTTTTAGATTTAGTTTTAAAAAATAGGATTTTTGACAAAAATACTTTTTAACCAATTTGTCAAGTTCGGATTTTCTGTCAAACCAAAATATGTGGGGATTTTTTCCTTGCTATTGTATTTATTGTATCATATTTACCAAAATGTGAAAAACACGTCCATTCTGTGCTGACTATAAGGGAGACAAAGTGCAGGATGGGAAATCATCAAAAAACTAATGAACTGGAAAAATGTAGATACATTGCATCTTTAATGCATAAATAAGCTGTTTTGTGTTCCTAAGGCCATTAGATCTTAAGGCCTAATGATTTAGCATCCTACATAGAATCATCAGACTTTAGTATTGGTATTCCCTTTCAACTCTGGAAGATTCCATCTCTAATTTCCATATTAGCATTTGGTAAATACAGCATTTAATGTTCAGTATGCTGTACCCTATGTTGGAAGCAGCTCTGAGGAAATTAGAGTGTTGCTTTATATGACCACAGACATATCATTGGAGTAAAATTGATAGTGAGAGATGTTTGACTATAATTTGCATCATCGGGAAAAAATAGCACGGCAGGGGACTCAGTCACGTGGGTGTGCACCTTATGAACATGAGTTTACGGTGCAAAAATGCGCACTCTGGTTTCTGTCTGCTCTGAAGAAGATGCCAATAGTCTGCATGCATATGATCCTTTCAAGTGCATCTAGAAACCTGAAGACCTTTCTCACTGCTACCTTATATCTGACCGTCATGTTATATTGGCAAATTGAAAAGCATTGAGAGGGAAATAACAATTACAGGGGAACAGAGGGATTTCGCTTAGAATGGATGACTAAACCTATGCCTTTATTGCACATACTCATATTGTCAGTGATAATATATTGAGTTATGACTTTGTAAAACTTTTACCAAAATATTTTTGATCCATACCAGAAATTTCTTAAATTCTACCTTGTATAAATAGTAATAGTAGGAGTGATGTCTGGGAATTAGGGAACATTCTATGAGTAGTAGAAGAATACAAGCATCAAAATAATATTAATATAATAATATAATGATATAACAATACCAATAAAAATTACTAATACTAATTACTAACAAAAGTGGAAAAATGTAGGCTGAATATCAAGAGAAACTTGCTGAGGGGAAGGTTCCTGGAGTGCTTCCCAAGAAATTAAAATACCTGTTCTTTACACCACTGAAGACTTCCTTAAGGTTAAATATTTTTAATTGGAAATAAGCTTTGTAAGTAATGCAGTAAACTATCAATTAATGAAGATAGTAAATATTGACACCCACCAAAAAAAATAGTCATGCATCTTCCAGTGCATTCTGTTTATCTGATTCATTAAGAAAAAAAATGAGTACAAATGTACATTGGCATACAAAGGACATGAGGAGAGACCAGACAGAGAAACATAAAGATGAAAGAAACATTTGCTGCCTGTTAAGTTCCTGGAGTTTATACTGCTTCTATGCTTCCATGAAAGAGAGAGAACGATGACACAAAACAGAATAGTAAAGCATGTGTGTTATCCTTTTTCATATACAATTTTAAAGGTAAACCAAGGGCAATCAGAGAGTCTGTCTTGAATATTATAATCTGGCTTTACATTCAGACGTTGAGGAGAACAATTTCCTTGGCTCAATGCACCTGTAAATTCTTTCTGTATTCTCACTTCAGACATCATGCTGAACAGTAAGTTGTTAAAAGAAATGGCTTCAAATTTTTGCATCCCAAAGGATTTTCTGAAGTTTTGTTTCTGTAATATCACTGAGGCTGTTCCTAAAGAGAACTAGTATTTGATCAACAAAACATTTACTGAATGCAGTTTAAACTGAAGCTGTACTGTTGCTGGAAAAGGTACACATTTGGAGCTGAATTAATAATTAATATTAGCTAAAATTAATAAATTTTTTAACAGAGATAATGCAGAAGGCTGTATAGGAAAACAGGAATTTCCTATTTTAAAGTCTGCCTCCAGTCTGTCAATTGCGATTGCTTGACTTTCAGTTGTGAATTTGATTTGCCATATGGCATGGGAATAAGAACTTACCACAGGAAGACGGTATTGATATGCAAACTAAAATGGAAAATTAGATTTCGTTCCCAGATCACTGTGAAGAGTGTGCTGGGTGTTGACTTGAGACTCTGTTGCGGCAGGCAAGTGTACAAATTCCGTTTAATGCAGGTTTCGCTCTTTCAGACCATGACCTGAAACCTGCTGACGCTGTTAGAAAGTGCATTAATGCTTTTTGTTTGGTTTTTTTGTGGTCGGGTGGTTGGTTTTTTCCCGGTTTTTCTGAGCTATGTCTTCTCAAGCTGATACAAAGAGTCCAAGTAATGCTACTTATCCCCATCTGTACAATTAGTCTTAACTGGTCTAGTATGGAAATAATTGTTTCAGGGGTTTCTAAACCCCTTTTTTTCTGAGCTTTTTTCTCAGTAACTAAAGATTGAGTGGATGACGAAAATAAAAGAACAAATTTTATTCTGGTGGGACAAATACGTTGATACACATCCATCCGGTGAAGTCATGCTTTTTTTTTTTTCATTGGAGACTAGAGCTTAGCTCCATTTAATTAATCACACTGCACAGAGAATCCTATGTTTAATAAAAAACCCCAAAAACATCATGCACTGATAATATGCATCAAAGTAGCTTTGTTGATAATCCACTCTATTCCTGTCTTTTGAGCATATGACGATTCTGAGCTATGTAGAGGAGAAAATCACTTTAAAAAATCTGAGAAGCTATTACAAATGAATGGGTGTGTCTGGACATGGCAAATCCTTTGTCTTGGCAGTCTGGTAAGTTTTGTGATGAGCATTATGTTTGTCAGCTTTCCAGTGTCTCAGCATGAGCTGTGCCGGACAAACCTAACATGATGGATGAATTCAGTTTTGGCTGGATCAGACTGTCTGTTTGAATGAGTCCAACTGGAGTATTCCCCTAAAAATTAATTTCCACTCCTACATGTGAGATTTTTAGCATGGAAGTTGACAGCAGTGTAAAACAGCAGTAAGCAGAAGGCCTTATGACTGGCAGGTTGTTGTTTGGAGATATAGCCTCTGACGCACTGTAATCCAGTGTAAAAATTTTGTAGATCTCTTCATGTACTCCAAAGCTCTGCATAGCTAAATTAAGCCTGCAGACAAGGGTTATGTTCTTAGTTGCGTTCCAAAGATAGCAGATTGAAAATCTTTTTTTTCTAATATACTGAAACTTGCAAATCCTTATGCATAGAGGCAAAAGTTCTAAACCAAAATGTACTGGATCTACTCTCTTTGAAACTGGGAATTCTCTTGCAGTATTTATTGTACAATATTTGATTTTATAAAAAGAGCTGAAACAGCTTTTAGATTTATAAATACGTCAATGTTATAAAAATGTGCTAGTAGTTGCAAAGTTTCTGTATTAGCAAGCAAATACATTTGATTAAGTGACCATCTGGTAAAATGTTTGTTACCAGTGAAAACACTGAATTTTGGATTTTGCATATGCCAAGTAAAATGTGGGTAAGAGTTATAGCTGCATAAATTGAGTGGGCAGTAATTGGACCATATACCTTTCAAGCCTACTCCTATCAATCTAAAAAAATATTGTTCTTGAAGCCATTTTGCTTAGCTGATCCACTCCATCTACAGTCAATTGTTTTATCACGTTGTAAAGTTTCTGTGCAGAATGATTTCACTTTGTGTATTTGCATCTCTACAAGGGTGGATGACCTGATTTTTGGTAGGGTTAACGAATAATTAGGCCCTGTGTTCCATGCATAGACCATGATTTGGGTCAGCCCCATCGACATACATGTCAGACCTCAGTGTCATGGCATCTGCAAAGGTGTTGTGGTTTAACCCTGATTGGCAACTAAGCACCACACAGCTGCTCGCTCACCCTCCCCCTACCCCAGTGGGATGGGGGNAACAACTGAAACCAGGACAAAAAGTCCTCCCTGACGTGGTGACATGACTTGTGGATAAAAAGGATGTGCAGTTTGGGCCACCATATTGGACTTCCTAGAGCTTCCCTGGTCCTGTGGCTCTTGTTGTCTGGCATACTAATAATAACAAATTCAATAATAATTGTAAAAATTGTCAAAGAAAAAAATCAACATGGTTTCCTTAGAAGAGCTGCTGTGACTTTAGTTCATTGAGAACTCTAGGAGCATAACATATTTGGTGTTTTTACCATTAATGCATCAATGGCTGTGTAGAATGCAGCTTTTTCTCTCATAGTCCCTGGAGCACCTGTAGCCTTTCCAAGAAACCTTCAGCATTCATTTGTAAGATATCAGCATCTCAAAGAGGTGAAATATTTAAAATAGGATTTGTCACAATGTGCTGTTTTAATATTTCTAAAAATTTAACCTGGAACCCCTACTTGTCCTTCTTCCTTTTTTTATTTATTGCTATTTTGAACAATACGGTAAGGTTTTTTGAGGCCTATTATTTTAGAATGAAAATGTTGAAAAGGTTTAATATTTGTCCTGTGTTGTATTATGAGTTGATATCTGTGGGAGGGTGGGAAGACTAGATATCACTGCTATATTCAGTTTTATCTTTGATCCCAACCAGTCTTGAAGTGTAATTGCCAGAGCTAAAATCTAAATTGTTTTTACAGCAAGAACCATTCTAATGCAGGGAATGCAATACCAGTTGTTCTGTTCATAATTTACCATGTGCATCGCTATATCTTTATCTCATATACTCATGGAATGAGTAATGAAGTGGTGGTTATCTTATAACTCCATCTCCTTCTCCCTGACATTAAATATTGAAGCTACAAGCCCTTTCTGAGAATAATGAGATGAGGAGCTTAGAGTTGTTTCTTCGATAAACAAAACACTGCAGTAAATACGAATTAATAAGAATTCTGTTGATTCCATTTATAAATTAGAGGAAACTTGTAGGAAAGGTGTTTTGTGAGTATTGTTCTTCGTGAACATCCTGTAAAACTTAAAAATTGTTACAAAATTGCTTAAAATAGTTGCTTATGGGTTGCTGAACTTACCTCTTATTCAAAGTGAAAGATGCTGTGAGCAAGTAAGAAGAAAGCTGAAGAAAAGACATGACCGTTAAATAGTTTCTTTAAAAAATGTAAAAGGAGTGATGAATAGATGCATTTTATTTCCTACTGCTACAAATGCAATTCTTGCTTTCTTATTTTGAGTGTTACGAGTCTATAATTTCTGTTACTTTAAGTGGAAAATTATGATAGAATAACTTTCACTGGTGCTTCTGGTGCAATTTTATTGTAAATTTCAAAATGAGGTCTTTGGGTTTATTTTAGCCTATATAAGCTATACTGACTGACTTGGAAGTTTGTCTTTTTGTATTCTTTGATGACCAATCCCAGGGTTGAATCTAGGGAATAACCTAGATAAAAATCTTGTAGCATACGAAACAGTGTTGTCTGTATTTTGGGATGTGTTGCTTGCTGTGAACCAGAGTGGATTTGTACAGTCAGTGCATTACACCATGATGCATGGGGATTTACAGGTTGCGCATCAGCTAGGGGCCATTGCAATTGTCAGTCTGACCAGCCAGCTGTCAAAATGCTTTCAGTCCAACTCACTACTTGGTTTTAAGGAAGTGGGCGAGAAAATCTCTCAAAGAGGGCAAAGAGCTATTCCAGCTTACTGTGACACTTCAAAATGCAAATGCATTGAAACACTACGCCACCAAGTCACCTAATGTATGACTTGATCATCAACAATTGCAGAATACATACATTAATTCAAATGTCAAAATAACAAACAAGCAAAACTTAAGTGAGATCCAGTCAGATCTGAAGTGTTGTGCTGTGGTGTTTCTTGGGTCCTTGTGCTGCTCCTTGTCTTTCTGTCAGGACCATCTGTTGTTTTCTCTTCTCTCCTTTGATTCCATCAACATTATAAGCTCCTGGGTTAAACTCATTTTTATCCTGCCCAGTCAATGTCCACCACAGCCAGCTGACTCACGTCACATTTTCCTCCCTTTATTGCAGTCTTCCGTCTGCCCCAATCTAGTTCATGTTATCACTGAATTCAGTTAAATGCAAGAACACATCCTTTGTTACAAGGTCCGCTTTGCCTCTTCTTGCTTAGCAAACATATGACCAGGTTATTCTGGGAGCTGCAATATGTCTGAATAACAATATGTCCCATTGCACTACAATGTGATGAAACTTGTGACATTCTGCAAACACCGTTAGGAATCTTTAACACCAATATTGGTGTTTTGGGGTTTTTTTTAATGGTATGCGACATTTGTGATAAAGGAAACACATCAGATTTTAGTGCGCATTAAAAGCAGCATTTTGCTTTTGGACAGCATATCTCAAATTCTGTAATAAATCACGCCCCCCAGGTGCGGTAAAGTACGTTGACTCAAATTACATATGTTTTGCTATCACTTGAAATTAGAATTATAACATATTTTCTAATGACATCCCTATGTATTTTATCTTTTATGATCCAGTGGCATATGTACATATAGCATTCAGATGCTTCAAAATATCATCAGTCAAAATTTCCAGAAATAGAGGGTTTTGGTGGCAACTGCTGACAAGGCATGCTGTTTGCATCTTTGGACTGTTAGTGCTTGATAGTGTCATTCTAGAAAATGAAGATCTTCCAGTTTACAAATATGCATGTTTTTCCAATACTGTTCACAAAATATACACTCTGCAGGATGACTACAGGATGCGTAAGACAAAATATGAAGTAGCCACCTGCACAAATATTGACTAAAATAATCTGCTTGGTGTGGGGGTGTGTGTGTACGTGAGAAATCCCCAAAAGGAAAATTTCAAACTGAGGTGGGAATGGGGCAGAGAGAAGAATGAAGGACCTTGCAACTTTGTGGGGCAGGGGGGCGGCAAACCCAAAAGAACAAGACATTGCAGCTAACTGACAGAGGAAGCCTAGATGGGGAGGTCCTTGTCTCTGCCCTGGTGATGCCCCAGATTGTTGTGCTGTGCATCTGCTCAGCAAGCCCAGGCCATTTGTGTTGGTGTGTTTCATTCACAGCCCAGGCTGGAGTGTGGTGTCTGCAAGATAAAGTGCATCTCTTAAGTCATTTAAGCCTCGTTGCAATACGTTTGTTGTTCTTTAATTACCACGTAAGCTTTTTTCAAGATCTAATGTTATACTGTGTAGCTACTTCTCTGTAAAGAATGGAGTTGAGTGAAATTAAGAACTTCTTACAGAAATGGTGACATTTCATCTCAATAATCTTTTTTTTTTTCTTCTATTATTGTTTTTTCTTGCCATGCCAAAAATTTCCCTTAGCATTTTCTAGCCAGATGAGCCGGAGTGCTTAATTCAGACAGAACATTGCTTTTTTAATACTGATACATTAACTGTAGTTTCATTGTTTCCCTGTTTCCACTGGAAAGCTTCCAGCTTTCTCTCTCCTGCTTAAGCAAGGCTACAAAGAGATCCTCTAGAAATACAGAGCTGTAAACAGCAGACTTTGTGACAGGAGGGACTTCATAACTCACCTGAAAGTTCATGCCTCAGAAGTTACAGTCTTTCAGCTCACTGGCGAATGGTGACTAATGAACTGGAAGGCTCCGTCTGCTGGCAGCGTGCACAATTCTCGGCTGCCTTCTCTGAAAGGATATGGCCTTTGCTTATGCATGGCATCTTGTGTTTGGATCAGATCATATAATGTGATTTATTTTCTAGGAGTACTGCTTTAAATTTTGTTTGGCTGGGAAATAAGATTGAGTCGAATGCCTAAAAAAGTGGAAAGCTATTGACTGCTGTTGCTTTCAGTAAACAATGCTGGTATAGAAAGAATTTTGCATTTTATATGGTTGTAGTAATAAAAATATATCAAAATAACAAAGGTAAAGAGGTCTGAGATTTTCAAGTAAAGGATCTCTAAAAATGGATATTTTCTAGTACTTTCAAAAACTTACTGTATGGAGACATGCTAATCTTTTTCATAAATGTCAGATTTATAGGTGGTTCTTTGGACCTTTTCTAAGCTTATTTTAAAAGTCAAATGTGTCTCGTCTTCCTTGATGCTAATCCTATGCAACGGCAGAAAAATGAATTGATTTTCTGTACTGATGTGGCTATTTCTGCCCAGGCTCTGGAGGGAGGACATGTTTTTTATTGATTTGGCCCTGAACTTCCCTGACTCTTGATGAGCACAAATGAAAGAACCACTCTGGAGGTAGTCATGAATCAGCGAGGGAGCTGGTACCGCTGCCTTGGCTGGACTCTCTTGTTCCTTGTTTTCCAGCTATTTGCGTGTGACCTATAGTAAGAGGGTTGTTCCTTGGAGTGCTTGATCTCTGCATAATGGTAAAAGACGAGATTTATAATATAATTATAGGGGAAGGTTGACCGGGCTGAAAGCTTTAACAGTATTGAAAATGTTTTTGTGACCAGAGGATGTTGTGCTTGTTTCTGTCAGCAGAATAAATGAAAAGAGATTCAAGAGAAGGATGCATGAGGAACTATTAGCTGACGTTTAAAACTATATTAGGGCAGACTTGTGCAATGTTTTCCACGCTCTGACAGAAAGCAGCTGGCTTGCTCCAGGCTTGTAAAATTCTGGACACTTCACTTATAAGCTTATTCAGAAACTGACTGTTGTGGTATTGAGGAATGGTTTGAAATTTAACCGCCAGTAGATATGGAGTTATTAACAAAGATACAGGTCATCTATGAGACACTCTGCAGGACCAAGCATTTTTCTCGGAATAATACTATACCGCACAAGGCTGGATTCTCTTCTCTGTCACTGGTGAAACTGTTTCAGTGCTACTACTCCATGACTCATGTGGTGTTTTTGTAACAGAGAAAGTTAGTGCCTTATAGATAGCTTCTCCTAGTTTTGGTTCCATTTGTTTTTGACATGCACACACGCACACACTTAGTGTAGAAGCTTGACTTTTTTGAAGCTTTAGTGTTCATGACAGAAGGAAACATGAGTATGTCTTTCAGAAAGAATAAAATCTTAAATAAGATGCTGCGTCATTCTCCAAACTGCCTCCTTCCAGTAATGTGATTGTTCTCCCACTCCCTCTTTATGCTAGTAGATAGGATGAACTTATTATTTCAACTTTGTCACAAATTGGATTTACTTTCTGGTTTTAAGCAGATCTAAATCACATTGTTGGCACGCTCCTTTGTACTATCATCCTTTAAAAACAATAAAAAAAAACTTCATAGCTTCGTTGTATCCAGCCAAAGGCAGAGATGAGGCTGAACCATTTCTTGTATGTATGTAATTTAAAAATCAGCAGAGAATATTTCTTTCACAGGAATCAATAAAGTATGAATATAAAATGGTCAGCTGATAGCAACTGTAGGATGCAGAGGGTTAGTGACTTGTTCTTTTATTATCAGGGACTGAGTTCAAGCTTAGCTACAACAAATCAGAAATAATATTATGCTGCATGGCTTTAGTAGTATTGAACGAAAAGAGCTAATGTGTATAATACCCCAGTCCAGCTGGGAAATATTAAGCACTACTCCTGCTTTCTCTTGCTTTCTGCTCAGATCAGCTACGGATTCTCAGTCTAGTACTTGGCTGTTGATCATTCGTTACCATCAGGATAAGCCTTCTCCACAGTGAGAAAAGAATAATTTTAGTGAATTCATACTTTTATGTGCTCATGGGGTGGCAGTTCGCCTTTCAGGGGTGGTTCCAGGCAGACTCTCCGCAGATGCACCAGTGATGAAGTGAACAGGGCTGAGCCGCCTCCTGCTGGGAAGGGGAGTGTGGCTAATTCCAGTTCATTAGGGAGGGAGCCCAACCAACTCCTTTCTCCTCAATCTTTGACAGTGGTGGTTGCTATGGAAAACTTCCTAGGAATGACCTCTTTCAGTGTTTAAATAAATAAGCTGAAAATTCTCTTATTTTTCTAACAGTATCTAATATTCTTTGGGATAAGCACACTACGAATAGATTCAACAGTCTATCGATCCAGCCTCCAGAAAATACATTAAATATATTCAGTGTGCTGTTTGCATTTAAATATGCCTGCTTGCTTGTCTAGAAAGCATACAGACAAGGGCAGGGCATGGCCTTGGTATTCTAACTCAGCTCAGAGTTACAGTTTTAATTACACCTCTGAAAGAACTATGAATTACCTTGTGAAACATCAGTTAATACCTCAAATAATTAGCTTTGATAAATCGAGTGAGTTGGGCACTCCTAAGTAATTGCTTTGTTTCACCTGAGAGATTTTTGCATTTCAGCGGTGGGTTAGCAGTTCCTATGCATGTTTTGTAAATCTGCTTGTAAACACTTTGGGAATGAATACAATCAGGAGTAGCTAAGGAGGAGTACATGGGTTGCACGGGTTGCCATAATGATCTGGGGGAAGGAAGAGTGTTAACATGAGATTGATTTCCTTGTGAGCAGTGGCAGTATTTAAATAAGTAGGTATTTAAATAAACTCTGATTTATTAGTAGAAGTGGAACATGAAGGATCTCTACAGCTTGCCAAACCCATTTGAGGTAATACTGCATACTTACTCAGTTCAGTTCCACAGAACGATAGCGTCTCACCTGTTCATGTGCAGAAGTAGGCTTTGAAGAGGCAAGCGAAAAAATACTTTAACTCTAGAAGCGGATTACCAATTAAAAAAATCCATAAAGACAACAATGGGACCTTATCTAGTTGTGGGCAGGAGGGAAATTTCTGTGTGCAGGCCAAGGTGCGTATTACCAGGCCAGTCTTGATGAATAAGCACAGGCATTTATATTCAAGCTGTAATATTGGGCTGACGACTGGTGGTGTCAAGAAAAATATCTCTTCGCTCAAGGTGTTGCATTGTATAGGACAGGTTTGTCTGACACCCTCTGCAACGTCTGGCATAGGACAATGCTTATGAAGTTGCATCTATTTTAAAGCAATCTGAATTTTTAGTCAAAACCTTTAAGGCAGTACCTGCCACCTACCAAGTCTTGATAAAACATGCCTAGTCAGGATAAACACAATTCACATCTGGTGGAGACTTTTTTCAAATAACATGATAGATTCTAGTTCATTATTCTGGAGATTTACATACAAAAGAAATAGGAAAGCAGTGAAACTGCAGTGCTGCTGACACCAGCATAAAAGATGAATGCTTAGTACAGGACAGTGATGAAGAGTGCATAATTGTGTTCCCAATCACCTGAGCTGAAAGACATTTTTAAGTGAAATATTCATTCAGAGACTTGAATTGTGGCTGCGTTTCCAGCGTTGTGCGCTGTACAAGGTAACATAGAAGATTCCATTTATGCTAAAACTAATTCTAAAACAGATCATTGCACCGAGTACAATTTACTGTATTAAAAGATAGAGAGCAAAAACTTCTCAGTTGACCTGAGAGGTCTACATTGCCTTCTTTCCCTATATTTGAATAACTTTTCAGAGATTTTCAAACCTATTGAAAACTATTTTCATGTTCAAAAGCTCCGTCAACCTGAACCATAGAATTATCAAGAAAATTGTGCTTTTGCTGAGATTTATGATGTTTCTGTTATACCAAATTTATCTGCCTTTTTTCTGTGCCTGAAAGTTAAATGTGTGTTCTCTTGGTTATTGTGTGGGTTTTTTGTTGTTTATTTTGTTTTCTTGTAATTATTTAACCAAAGAGAACTATTTCTAGCTATCTATCAGCTCTGGAGGAAATAGCTATTTTACCAGTTGAGGAGGTTTCCCTCCTTTTTAGTCTCGTAAACTAAATGCATTATTCTGATCAGCTAGTGCCTTCTAAAGATGTAATTAAAAGTAGACTCTCATAAATTGTTTTACATGTTTCCATTATTCCATGTAAACACTGAGATATGAGGCTCCTACTTAAGGAGTTCATGTGAATTAGCCTTCTGATAGACTTATTCTTCCAACCTGTTTTCCCGAGCGGGAAACCCTTAGAATAGAATAGACTTTCAGTTGGAAGGGACCCACAACCATTATCTAGTCCAGCGGCCCTTGGAGTCATATGTTCCCTGATTCAATAAAGGATCGTTTTAATTCCCTGTATCATGGGAACAAGGATGTTCAGTCCCTGTGAAGCCATTTTTACTCCATTAGTTTACTACTTCTAGGTGTTTGTATGTCTGCTGTTCTAGCACCCAGTGCTCCAAGGTGGAGCACAGCGTTAACCGGGGGCCTGCGCCTGTGGCAGGGGAAGGCAGCACTGCTGCCTGCAGTGTCACACCCCTGCCTGCTCTGCAGCTTCCTTCCTGGAGAGAAGAAAAACTGTTAGAAGCCTGGCAATACTTTTGATACTAGAAAAAGTATAAAATTATCAGTATAATTCCATTTTTTTGATCCCCAGATAAGGATAAAAATCAAGCTTTATTCTGTGTAAATAACCAATCTTTTATCTTTATCTGCTTTGAAGATTGTGACAGGCTTGTTATTTTTTCTTCAGTTGTTTGCATTTTGTATAAACTGTTTTGGCCAGCATAAACTTATGCAACATTTTTAATCTTTCCTTTGTTTTTAAAGATGAAGGAATTCAAAAGTAAGGAAAAATAATCATCACCGATTTTATGTAGGCTTTGCCTTTTTGTAAATGTTGGCTGTTAAATTCTCCAGGAATTGTTTAGACTATAAACGTGACGTATTTTAAGGAAAACTATTTGTGTCCTGTTTATAAGTTGACAGTTTGCTGATTCCACCCATGAAGGCTTTTATTTAGAGAAACAACAGGACTTGATACCACCTGCCTCTGAGTAATTGCTATCCATGCAGACTTGGTCTGATGCTTGTGACTAGAAGCTGGAGATCAAAGTCTCTCTTTTTATTCTTAGCAAGGACAAGAATCTTCATCTTCCTAGCTTGGTTTGTGAATATCTGCCTCACGTGTGAAGCATGAGCTGAGTAAAGTAACTAATTAGTAAGAATGTGGTATCTGATTTGAAAACAAACCACACTTTTTGGAAAGAGTTTGTTTATGAAAACGGGAGGGGAGGAAGGTTTCAGCAGCTTGGTGCATCAATCTGTTTTGGAAAAAAATGTTAGAAAATAAGAGAGGAGGCTGCAGTGCATGGTCATTGTGTGTGTCCTTACTTTTATTCACCAATATTAATGGTTGGGTGCTAATTAGGCATTGTTGTATGGCTATAAAGGTTTGCGTGAATGCATTTGTCCTATGTAGTCGTCTGTGCTTAGCTATGGAAGGGCAAAAAGGTTAAAAGGCAAGCAGACAAATTCTTTTATTTCCATATTTGGCCTTAGAACTTTGTCTTTTTTCTCCCAAAGCAAAAAGTTGTCTTGCTCAGATGGGACAGGAGTTGATCAGTGGCACTGTGCTTTTGAGGGAGGCCTGAAGCACCTGCAAAGGCTTGTGCTGCAGGCAAGCAGAATCTGCACCTAGGAGCTTCCCTCCCGGGGTGTCAGTCCTACGTAGCTACTAGTACGTCTTCTACTAGCACGCAGCAGGCTCCTTCCTATGAAACCACTTGGCTGGTAAGGCTTCATTCGTGGAGCCATTCTTCTGTTCCCCCAGTGTAGCGTGCTTTCTTAGCAACCAGGAGCGTGGTCTTCTCCACATATGGGCATTAGGGACAAGGTCTTGATGACAAGTACCAACATTTCTCTCTTAGTAGCTGCTACGTGATAGCAAGGAGGTTTGGAGACAGATTGATTTCTTCAAGAACTGAGCATGCTTTTCCGTTTTGATCTGATCATCACCGTATGTACTTGTGTACATAGTGTCTTGTGTTTGGAACACTGTTGGAAATTCAACATGGGACAAATTCCCAGAGAAAAATAAAGTTTGTAGTGCTGTCTTCCCTGCATCCAAGACTTTGTGAGAAGTTTCCTTTTCTTTCCTTCTTCCCTTCCTGCCTGCCTTTCTTCCTTTCCTACAATTGTTTATATTAAATATTATGTTTGTATAGGTTGTAAACCAAGACAACTCTCACTCTTAACCAGTGGTTTTGAGTATTACTGAAGAACGAACAAAACCATATAATAAAGCCTGCAGTGGGCCTATAAATGACTGACATCTTCCAGGGACTCAGCTCTACTTACCAGGTAAACAGAGGGCCTGTGCCAGCAGGCAGAATAAAAAGTTGGAGTTAAGCTAAAGGAACGGAATACCTTTTACCTAGAAGTTTGAATTTCACTGGTCAGCAAAATCAGGCAGATTTGAATAATTACTCTGATGAATACGGCATACCCTTACTTTCTTGATTACTTGGTAAGAAAGGCCAAAAGACTGGAGCAAGGCTTTTATCTTACATGTCAAAAAGAGCTCATTTGTTTCACTGCAGCAGTTGAAGCAAAGGGTCCCAGTGATACAATTATTATGTATATGTACTACAAAAGCATTTTACCTGAACCTGGAGCTTCAGTCCATTTGGGATTATCTTCATGTACAGACACACACTTTGCTGTCCCGTTGGATTTGAAGAGGTGTCTGAAATGTGGAAGTGCTCTTCACTTGCATTTTAAACATCAGGAAAAAAGAAAACACGAGCAAAACATTTGGAAATAAGAAGTATTGTGAATGGTGATACCAGGCAGATGCAATGTAGCTTATAAATAGATAGCTTCTTTGTCTCTTAAAAACAGATGTGTACAGCAAATGCTATCAGTATTCCATAAGGATCTGTGCACTTTGTTCAAAAATGCAGGAGGCGACTTGAAGCAATAAGCCTACTAAACCTCAAGCTGTCATACAGCGGGAACCGGAGAGCGCCATGCGTTGTGGGTAGTATTCCGGTGGATGGGTAGCATATGTGCTGTTGTAGGAAGGTAAGGCATAGACCTTATTGAAAAACAAGTATGAGTATTGCTTTTTTCCAATGTGCACCCTTTATCAAATGCTAAGTTTGTTTTTATGCTGGGTGTTTCCCTTCCTTCTGTCCAAATTTCCAGTAATTTCCAATTAGTTCCCTACCCCAGCAAAGACTTTTTTCTTGCTGTTCAGCTATAGCTTTTTTTTTTTTTTTTAATTTTTATTTCTTTAAATCATTGTATTCAGTTTTTTAAATTTATGAAACAGGACTAATTTTTCATCCTCATTCTTTTTGTCTGGAATGGGTATAAGAAGATGTTTAAAACAAAGCTACAGATTCCCTTTCTCACCTAACGGCTGATTCAGAACTGGATTAATGCTTGCATGGAGTTTGGTTTGAATTGTCACAGGGACACTGAGTTGTGTTTCTTTCCAACATCCGTGCACGTAATTCAGTTGTGCCTTGCTCTTGTGGTACATTTGTCTTTACTTATCATTGCTGTTAACTTAAGGTAAAAAACCCTAACAGGAAACAAAGCCCTAGCAGCACGGGGACAACCAGGACCCGGCTTTCCACTGAGAAGAGGCGAATAAGTAGAGATGGGCTCTTTTCTGGATGTCTAGTTTTATAAATCAGCCTTTACAATCTCTTACATAAATTTTTAGTAGCTTTTAGAACTCCTTTTGGACAGATCTGGAGGAACCTGTGTATTTTTAAATGAAATGTTGGTTGTTTATATGCCAACACAGTAAATTTATTTAGAAAAATAGAGAGCTGCAAAAGTAATTTGTAGGAGCCTGTGATGCTAGTCGAAGTAAACTGTGTTTAATTTTCATGATGATCAATCTGAGCTTTATTAATCATCTGTCAATAACATTTTGATTTGAGGTGTTATTAAGAACCAAAGCTGGGCTTATGTAACTCATCTGATCCCATGTAAGACATATATTAGAATTATTAGTGACTAAATTAAATTCAAGAAGTGTGTTTCAGTTTAAGGCTTTAAAAACTCTTAACTGAGTCTGGAGTCACAGAGCTGTCATTTTCTGTTAGTGAATCTACATACGTTTTTTATTTTTGGCCCAAACTGGGAGTTGGCAAAACTGGTTGGTTGGAGGATTGTTATTTTTATGCTTCTGACAATACTTATTCATTGAAATTAATGACAGTTACCTAAACCCAAAAGACTAACAACTATTTTTGGTTCATGAACTCAATGGAAAAAATGTACCTTTTTTTCTCACAGTTTAAATGCATTTGGTAATGATGAATTAGACGCAATTGTAGACCTTAAAATTTACAATCAGTAATTTACCTCCTTGTCAGTAGATGTGAACCGTTTCAGATTGTTTCAGAAAAATAATTCATTTCTTTACTATTTAAAGTCTAACTGCCTGTAGCTTTTGCAAATAATGCTGTTACTCAGAATAAAGTAATTTTAAGAATTTTTTCAGAGTTTAAGACATCTGCATCAGTCTATGAAGCAAGAATTTCTTTTCACAAAAAAATTAGCAAGAAGGAATTTTGGATAGTGTGCTTTTCACCTTTGCAATTATATCTTGAAAAGTACTGCTTGGGAAGCTGTGCCACAGCTGTCCGTTCAAAAGTAGAGTAATTTGAAAAAAATAATTATGGTTGTGGATTTTTTTTAATCTCTTTTGAGCAGGATGACATTTCTGAGGGTAGGTTACATCAGCTTGAGTTATGTGCTGTGGCCACAATTTTTTTTTTTTTCTTCCCTCATTGGAGCAATGGTTTGCTGGAAATAACTCGTTTGTGAGTTTAGAAAACTGAAGTCAGTTGAGAATAAAGTGGAATATAGTTTTAAGAGGTTTGTGCTGGATACTAGCCCTAAAGATCCTGGCAGTAGTCTCCTCTGATCACCTCCAGGCCAGCCGTGTTGCCCAGTGGGTGACAGCAGCACGGCAACGTCCTAACCCAGGCGCTGGCTCACGGTGCCATGCGCGGCTGCTGTCTGGGCTGCTGTGTGCGGCTCTCGTTTCAGACAGAATCACACTAGTTATTATTCTGTATTCCTCTCCGCTCATCAGCCTTTTGTACTAGCAGTTACCCCCTGGCAAGAGTCTGCCTCTGCCTTTAAACTGTACTCCATCCTTTTTGTGCCCTACAACCATTCAAAGAGGCAATACTCCCTCTTTCCTCAGTTACCTTCTTCCTTTACTTTTAGAACCTCACACGTCGCTTTCTCTCCTGGGATCCTATTTACAAACAACTACTGTGCTAACTACCATAAAGCTAAAGGCAATTCAGGCTTTCCCTCACCGTGATGCTGATGTTCCTTAAAAGTCTTACATGTAAAAGATCCAAAAAGATGCTGCAGGTTCTGTTTGTGTTTATCCAGTCAATCTCCCTGCCGCACTTGCCAAAGAAGTTGATGCACTGAAGCAACCGCTGGCATTTTAAATTAAGAAAATAGGAACAATGTGACACGGGTGAACCTATTCAGGTATTTTTAAACCAAGTTCAAGTATAGAAAATATACGGCCTGGCGTAGAGCTGAAATGTTTTTCTTAGCTTTAGGACCTCAAATATATTTTATCACTGTCTTAAAATTTGGAGGTTGGGTGGTTGGGTGTTGTGTTGTTTTGTTCCCCCCCCCAACACACTTGATTGGTATTATATTATACCCTCTCATTTTCACTGAATGCTTTCTTCCTCACGTGTTACGTCCAAAGTTTATCTAAAAATATTTAACTAACGTCTCTTACTGGGTTTAGTCTTACCAAAGTCCTTATTGTATTGCAAGGTTTATCTGGAAAAAAAAAATGCTTGACAATGTGAATGCCTAAATTTTTGCTCTGTAAACCAGGCTGGAATTCAGTTGTGTAGAGAATTGTGCAGATAAAACTTGACAGTTAGATTTTGTACATTTCTTAATTGCCGAGAATCGACCAAATGACAAACCTAACACTAGTTCTGGATTACTACCTTGTTTTAGTGTGAATATCCCATTTCAAGTTAGTCTGCTCTGTAAGAAGTACAATTGATTTTGGAAATGAGGTTAGCTACAGGAACAAAGTCGCTCATGTCAATGTAGATGCGAAACAATATTTTCAGTTTAGTAAAAGCAAAATAGCTCCTCCAAACACGTTGCTTTTTAAGGTGCATACATAACATTCTCTTTTTGTGCTTTGATGAGAGTGTAAAATGAAAGGGGCTTTAATTGCAGAAGTATTATAAGGCAGGGAGTGGAATTTCCAGGAACTGTGACAGTAGAGTGGCAGACGGCAGGTGGAAGGCTTTTCCAAGTGATGGACATAGTCCAGAGTCATTGTTCCCTGGAACAAGTGATGTTTGTTTTCATAACAAGTGGTAACATTTATCAAGACTATTTGCTTGCCCAGATGTAAAAAAATTGTGACAGTCAAGGTAGCGTTGGGTTAGAGTACAGCAGTCCAGTGAGGAGGAATACTTCAGTAAGCGCACGAACAGCTATGACAAGTGGCTTAAATGCTACGCGCAAGCTCTGTGAGTGGCTACAAACCAAACAGCTGTGTTATGGTGTTGATCTCTATTAGTTTTACAGATCCTATTTTCTTCTTAAAGGGCTCATATCCTTGTTTGTCTATCCCTGTGCTGGTTACCAGCCTTTTACTGGATTAAACAATTTGACATGACTGAATATGAAATCATGGGAGATTTAGAATAAATTTGCTTGGTCCTTTTATAACACAGTTTTTATTCCAAGAAGAAGGACTTGATATTTGATACATGCTTTGAACTGAAATTAATTCCCTGGAAATGGATTTCAGCTTGCTGCTGTGAGCTCTGTCTGGTTTACTTTTATCTTCCAATTTCTAGGAAGGCAGTTAGACATTGCAGTCATAAAGGCCATAAATATGGTATGTTAAGAGAAGCGAGAGGGAGAATTGACACACAGACTGCATCTCCAGTCCCATTGCTTGGGGCTCTATGGAAAAATAAGCTTGATATTTTACAGAAGATAGTCTTTGTATATGTCAGAAGCATGGTTCTGCAGCCTTCACAACAGCTGATTAGGCTAGATAATAACTGGATTTTATTCTTAGTCTAACAAGTGGACTTAATAATAACTATTAACTTTAATCAGTGTTCGTATTGGGAAAGAAGTAATTTTCAGTGTTAGAAAATTTATTGGAATTGGATCAATTCACGGGATGTACTTTTTTACAGGACTTTTTTGGCCAAGTCTCACTGGAGAACTCCATGGAGAGACTGTCTTACATGACCTACCCCACACAACTTATTAAGGAGTAGGAAAGAAGGACACAATCACAATCTCTGCCTGCATTACAGCTTACTTCTGCTTTGAACAGTCACAACACACAGTGCAACCTGCCAAGAGGCCACTATAACATCTAAGCATACAATTAACTGTAAGAGTGTGAGTAATCTCATCCTTTTTCAGTGAAGCATTTAAAAACGTGTTTATGGTTAATGATTAGGCCCAGATGAAAGCAGTAAGACGATCTGTGATTAAAGTTAAACATATGTTTATGTGCCTTCTTGAAGAGAAACGAAATTATTCAAATACTTTAGCACTGTGGGTTACCTCACAGTACTATATTTTCCAGAATTAGCCATCAGATTCTCCAGTGGAGTAATTTAAAAAATGTTCTGTATGTATGAGTTTTGAAAACATTATCCTAAATTCTCTTACCTAGCTGTTTTGTACTGGATTTTGGTATGATTATTTGCACTCTGCCCCTAGAATGAATCCAAAGTTCTGACGAGGAAGAATTGGGCTAGCTGAGGTCTGGATCCTAGACTCAGAATCTGACCCTGTAATAGCATACAGACTAAAACATTGTCCACCAACTTATTCTTTCCAATAAGTACCTTCTGAAAGTGTGATTGGTAGTTGCCTTTGGGTGGAAGAAGGCACACACTGCTTTTATGGGGGAAGAGGGGAGAATTCAGGAAAGATACTGCTTAAAATCACTTCGGGCTTTGGACTGTAATTTTTTATCTTTAGAAAGCAAAGAATTTAGAATTTTGTTTGCATTTTTACATAAGAATTAGTTGTTAACAAACTATTAGTTTCAGGTTTTTCCACATTCTTATTTTGCTGTATTTATTATTTCCTAATTTTTTTACTTTATTTAGTTTCCCTTTCTGTTGCAAAATATCATTAGACACAGCAAAAAAACCCAACAAACCAACACCTTAAAACAGTCACTGAAGATGTTTGGAGGGTTTTGTTGTTGCTGTTGATTGTTTTGAGCTTCGATTACTTGGTTTCTTTCTTCAGATACCTAAAATAGGTCATACCTTGTATGTGCCAGTTTCTTTCATTGACTGGAAAGAGAATCTGTGCAACAGGTTTAGACATAGACATCTGCATTTCAGAGGTCTGCAATCCCACTCTGACAAAAACTTTATCAAAGCTATAGCCTAGGAAGCTGAAGCCAACTGTTTCAGCAACATTTTTTCTCCATCCATAATGTTTTGCATGCAGAAGGCTGTATCATATATCACTGCTATTGCTTCATATTTGTTACAGTCTTCAGTCATTGGCTGTTTACCACTGCTGAAGCAGGCTAGCGGGATCAATAAACTTTTGGACTTACCTAGTACATTTTCAGATTATAAAATAGATAAAAGTGAATGTCATCCAGATGAAATTGCGGCAAGGAAAGGGAAAGGGAAACTTGCCATATTGTCAGTTTTCTTGTGTAAAAATATCTAAAAAACCCACAAAATGAAGTGCTGCTGGGTTCCCATATGCATGGACTGGAAGGGAATGCATGTTAGTATGTTTCTGGGCCAGGTATGGGCTGCTGATCTACACTGTTTATTTTCACGTATAATGCTACGTAGAGTGGGGTTCAGAATCATATTCCACATATTAAATACAAAAGTAAATCATACTGTGAATGAACTTTCCTAATGGATACTCTAAGGCGAGATGCTATGTAAATGATGGGGATTTTGAGGGTGGTGGTAGAGAACAGGTTAAGGCAGGCTTAGTCCGCCCACCCTAACAAAAAGTGCACTCTAATTTCTTAATAACAGTGCTGGGATCTCTTGATGTTGTGACAACTTTTCCCCAGGCTGCCAGAAGACACACAAGTGACTGTGCCACAATTCCATCCCTGATGGCCTGACATACACAGGATAAGTTCTGCAGGTTCTTGCACTTTTGGATTCCTTTCTTGATAGCATATAGATTATTTTGTTGTTTGGAAGGGGTTTTTCTAATGCTGATCGGTTGCTACTAAACGGTATGCAGAAGGCAGAGAGAAAATGCTCACCTTTGCGCTCTATTTCTTGAAGTGTTGTCTTCAGCAGAGCAAAAGTCAGCAAGCAGTCTCTGTAACATAGGCAACCTATTAATAAAAAAATGGACGTATTACATTAAATTTTCAAAATCTTTCATTCAAAAAATTCAGCCCTTTTTCTTTGAGTCAGGCTTATTACTAGCTTGTTAAGAGTAGTTTCTTCACTTCTTTGAAGTTTTCAGTGAAATACAGCTGATCTTATACCTGATCTTCAAAAGCTCTTTTCATTTCTTTTATTACATTGTCCCTTTCGTAGCATTTATGACATAGAGCATTTTTACCCATGTAAAATGAAGAGAGAAATATAATAGTGTGAGAAGGTTTTTTTATGAAAAAAATTTGTTGTTCTTTTTGTTAGTGGTGTACATTTAGTGTAATCTGTAGGATACAGCCTATAAAATGTGGGGATTAAAGAGAGCCTTAAACCCCAAACTAGGAATTTCTGAAACCCATGTGTGAATTTTTTCCAAAGGCTGAATCTTAATGCCAACCCCACAAAGGTATGATAACCTAGAGTTTTCCTTCTTTACTTGTCTCTGTTTATAAATTGGTGAAGGGTCTTCTCTCTGTCCTAGAACAAAACCATCTCTTTGTTGACAATAAATGCAAAATAGATCTTCAAAGGGTTTGTGGTTGGTTGGTTTTTTTGGGTTTTTTTTTTTTCATTTTTGGGTTTGGTTTTTTTTTTACATAGCTGAGTTAGAAAGAGGGACTAGAGCTCCCTAATTATACACTGGGACTTCCCACTGGTCAAGCCTGAATATTTGTAGAGCCTGTTACACTTCACCAATTCAAAATCCCTATCAGCCCTTCCCCAGGACTAACCTGGGGCCAATTAACAGAGGCCATCCTCTGTCTTCTGCCTAGTCAGGGGAGAAGGTGGAAGTCAGGAAAACAGAGGCTGGAAATTTTAAAGACATCAGACCAAATTTGTAATATAAGAATTAAAAAAAAAAATCAAGGGACAAAGTGATAAGTCAATATTTTTAATTCTTTATGGCAGAACATGGATAGGCAAGAAATATATAATGGCTTTGTGGGCTCTTTCCTGCAGGATCCCAGCTAGCTCTGCAACCTTGGTGCACTGGAGAAAACATGCTGCGTTAAATAGGTTTGATGGGAAATGTGTTCTCATTGTGCATCAGTTTAGGATATTAATTCTTACTGAATCACATTCTATTTTCTGGCTGCATTTACTGAATGCCACTATTATGTTGTAAAACTGTTATAGACTTTTATTCTAGGTAAAACTGCTTACACATTATTTGTGATATTTAATTGGAGACAGATGATGGGAAAAACATATTAGATAAAACTGAATTATGTTGCCAAGCTGTAGACTCTCAGTGTTTATAAACTGAGACAGTAGAAAACAATTTAAAAGCAAAATTCATACTTCTTAAAATCTTCTAGTTTCCACACCGTTGTCACTCTCAAAACAACGTGTCATATTCTGACACTTGAAATCTGATTCACATTCTTTCCCAAATAAACATAATTTTTAGGTTGCTACTGGGTTTCTTGTTTATTTTAGTGGACCTGCTTATGAATATTTTCAGCTGAGTATACTTGGTAATGTTTTTCCACAGTAGACACCAGTGAATGGCTCCAGAGAGGAGAACAAAATTGTACTGGGAGCTTTTGTGGCTGCGTCTGCACTGTGAACAAGGACGTGCACTCTTCTGTCCTACTGCCTGGTCACGGGCTCCTCTCACATCCAGGGGTTTCTTACACCTAGGGGGATAGCTCAGCTTCAGGCAAGGATCTTATCCACAGCCTTGTCATGTTCTTGGAGCCCTCCAGGTTTTTTTTCATTCCCCCCAAAAGGTGTTGCTTTCGCAGCAGCCGGTGGCCAAGGGCACCAGGAGCCTACTGGAGCCCAAAGAAACTTTTGAGCGGATTTGGATTCTTTCCTATCTCCCCTTTCTTTCCAGGGCAACTTAAACCTAGCATCCTCTCAGGGTCTTTATAGATACAGCTTTTAGGTCAATATCTCTCGAACTTGTACAAAGAACAGAACCATTTGGCTTTTTTGTCCTCCTGTGACTTGGAAGCACGCAACCCTTCAGCCCACCTCCAGAGGGAGAAATCAAGGCATGCCAAGGTCTGGATTTGATAGCAGCAGCTCAGCTCCTCCAGGGCAGGGAATGGTGAAGTTACTGGTAACAAGTATTTACCTAACAAGGGAACTGACAGTAATCAGAGACAATTAGCAGTTCGTCCAGCTCCTGTAACCAGCTATATTTCTAACCCACAGTCACAGCTCCTTTGCATTCCTGGTCCCTAAAGAGCTGGCTGCTGCTTTCTTACCCAAGAAGCATCTGTGTTTCTGTCTAACCTGGGGACAGGCTACTCCATGTAATTTAATAGTGCACTACTGTAGAAAGTTGATCTAGGTGTGATGGGGAAATTAAATAGTATGTCTGGCAGATTATAAAACAAGGGATACGTGATGTGGAGTTTATGTCGCCTTGGTTAGTGGTGAGATTTGTTCTGTGATGTCTCCTTGTATAAAAGTGTTACTGAGACATCTTATTCAGCAAAAAGGTGGTGAGTATAAAATTACTCTCTGAATGCTTTGGAATGAATTTGAATGAGCAGGCTGAGCCTATGCTGGATCAGCACTTTATCTTGTATGACTATTGATTTTGACCCAGCACTGTCAGCTTTAAAGCCAGATTTACTGTACTATCAAGCCACAAACTTCAAAAGCTATCTCTAATTGAAGCGAAGTTTGATGTGATATGTGCAGAAGAAGTATCATTAATCAAAGTTGCCTTACATTTGGCCTATGAATGGAAGAAATGTTGTAATAGAGTCTCCTAAGGCTTGGGCTTCATTTATTTGCATTTATTTTAGCCCATTCTCCCCCATACCCACTAGAGAAAAGTTCTGCCAGGATTCCCTCTGTGGTTTATTTAAAACTGTAGAATCTGTGGCAAAGAGGATGTCACACATAAGCCAAACAGCATTGTTTCATTTAGGGAAGGATTTCTGGGCAAGATGAAGAGGCAGATCTAGTTCGAGAAGAGGAAGAGCAAGGGCTGGAAGAGAACCACCTCGAGGAACAGGTGTTGGTATCGGGAAGATAACAGCACAGAACCAAAGGGAAGAAATGAAGAAGAAAATGTCAGTCTTATAGCCCTGGCTTGCCATTTTTTTCTGTCTGCCTGTTAACCGATTAACGTAAATCTAAATAGGGAAGGGAATTTTTGAAAAAGAGTGAAATAGGAGTTCCTGTTGTGTCCTATGTGTTCCTATTCCTACTTACGTTTTGTATTTTACTATTATGCTTCTAATGCTATAATTGGTAGGAATTTAATTACATTGCAGGAAGCTGTGTGTTTTTGAAGGAGCGATTTACATTTAAACTCTTTTGGAGTGTGTGCGTTTTGTCTTTGATGTCCTTTGATTAGTAGTTGCAGCTCTTGTTATCAAATGTTACATTTGAAGCAAAGCACTTTCATATGTCTCTGCTTACTTATATTTTCTTGGCAAGACTGCTATGTGGTGAAACATTCTATAACTTGTCCTATTAAGGTAGCCTAAATTACTTTTAAAAATATTCTCCTGTTTTTGAGAGTTGAATATAAGGACTTCAAACTTATACATTCACTACAGATAGAGATGAATGTGAACCCACTGATTTTGGGCAGAAAAAAATTCTGTGATTTAAAACATTGTTGTGGGTATGCAGATGCTCTCTCTTCCTGTGCTGTTAGAATGGTATATTTACTAGCTGCACAACTTTTTGAACCCAACTGTCAACGAATACTGTATTGAATATGGATATTGCAAGAGCATAGGTCCATATTTCCCCCTCCTTCTAACTGGGGAGCAGAGTGGTGTCTCAAATCAGAAGAGCTTTGAAGACTTTACCTTGCCTGTTTCTAATGCTGAGTCTGTGTGTTTAATGCATCCTAAACATCACTGCGCCCCTACTTAGCTTCTCTCTGCTTCTGCTTGTTCTTTTAAACAATCATTAAGACAACTATGCTTACGTTCATAAACATTTATTTCCAGGTTATATTTCTGTTTCCAGAAATTATATTTCTGTGTGTATTACATCTCAGCGTTTCCAGCTGTTAGGTAAAGTTAGTATATGAAGCAAATGTTGTGCTTCACATGTACTATTTTGTTAAATACTCCACAATTTTATAAAGAAAAAACATAACTTGTTTAACATCTCATCTTCTGACATGAATGGGCTTTCTGTGCTCTTACATGATAGCAAAATTGTGCAAAACCCTAGTATTATAACACTAAAACATAACATTAGCCGTTTTAGTGCTCACCTAACGTTTCCCTACTTTTTATCAGGAGGTCCATGTAAGCACCAAATGCTGGGAAATCGTTTCTGAAAACCATGGCTATGTTTGTTTATTCTGTCAGAAGTGACAAAAAAATGTTGCCTGAACTTTCTCAAAACAACAATTTCAAAATTTGATTCCTCGGAGAACAAAACATCCATTTAATATATTACTGCATTTTCAGCAGGACTTTGTGCTTCCAGATTAATTTACATTTTAAATTGCCCTGAAAGCATTAATTTACTGAACTAACATGGTAAGTACAGACAAAAGAGCTATTTAGTTTATAAATGTTACCATCTAGTTTCAGTGTAGAAATGCTTAATGGCTTTAAAATATGTAAAGACTAATTGTCCTACAGATTTTGTAACCGGTCATGTTCAGTTGTACTATTTGCAACATTAACCGTTATGTACATGATAAACATTGGTCAGCCATATAAGTAACATTAACGACTTTGAGTGAAATCAGCCCAGTTGAAAACTGCTCTGCCAAAATTAGTCAACGCATATTAAAAAATGGTCAAATATTAGAACAGCTGTGAAGAACACATTCATTGCAATACTTGTGTGTATATTTAAAGTCTGAAAAGACTAACATCAATTTGAATTTTTTATTAATTTTTGAAGATTGAATTAGGGCTACAGCCAAGATGTTAGTGTGCATTTTCTAAAGTATAATTTTCTGGAATTCTGGTGCAACTCAAGTAAACTTGAGTACATAAATGAATCCCAAATATGATGATAGTTCAGTTACATACTGATATCTTTGCTCCTTGTTACTTTACTTCCTTCTTCCATTGCTGCTGTGCGCTTTTAGTGTATTAAATATTTGCTTATCTTTGAGCCATGTGACTTTTTTGTTGGCAGCACATAATCATTAATTGTTGCATCTTATTAATCATCAAGGCAAAGAATAGAAGAATAAAAATGAAATCCCTTACTCCAGCAAATTCAGTGGCAGAATGTCCTGTAAGAAACTCCCGAGCTTACAGAGCCTAACAGACTCATTACTAGGGCAGTTTTTTAAAGTCCTCATATCTTTATTTTTAATTTTTTTGTACTGGTTTTGCTTGTGCTTCCAACCTTCTCTGTCCTGTGATGGGTGGTATGATCCAGTGATTTAAACTGGGAAGCAGGAGGCAAGTTCTTTTGCAGACTGTGCCAAAAATGTCCTTTACTGGGACTTTAAAAATTAATTCCTCCTATTTTTTAAAGTATTGAAGGGTGTAATAGCATTAAAGTCTCCGGATGTCATACTCTGTAAAATACATGATATGCACTAGGAAAAAAAAAGTCATTCTAAAGATAGTTGAAGGTAGTATGATTTCTGAGACCAGGCAAGTCTGAACAGTAATGTGAAGGTTCAGGAATAATTTTATCATTTTTCCTTTGTGCAAACCCAAGAAAAATTTATTGTGCATTTGCAGCTTTGATATCCTGAAAATACGGAAAACAATCAGGCCATTTTACCCTTAAAACCACCAGTACTTTTTACAGAATCTCATGGGTCGTGAGGAAGCTTCTGCCAACGGGTTCTGTGCTGCTCCTTTTAATAACCTGAGCATGGTGGAGATTATGTTTCACCCCACCTCAATCTGGTGGGGCTTGAGTTTGGGACTCTGAGATGTGAAAATAAACGAAAACTGATTTATATTACAGGATAGTGCACATTTTGCTCTGGTCCCTCTCTGTCATGTCTCAGATCATCAAGATTGCTTGTGCCAAAGCTTGTATTTAAATGACAGGCTTCTGTCTGCAGCAAGGCAATCTCTGCTTGAATATACAGCTGGCTGCATGCGTTTGATGGGAGGCTTTTCTACTTTGACGGGTAAACTGTATGTGAAAATTTTGCTTAATAATTGACGCAAGTGCAAGTAAATATGATATAAAGCTGTATGTTGTTAAGAAATGTTGTGGTTACACGCAATGCCTTTTTCCCATGGAAGAAGTTACAGTTAGGCTGGCCTTTTTAATGTTAATTTCTAGAGTTCTCTGTGGAAATGTTTTTTTAAATTCATCCATAACAGCACATGTCAGAGCTATGCCTAGCCATTAATAAAATCTTCTGGCAGAAGAGGCAGGTTTTGTAATGAACTTTTGGATGGCCATCTCTATCATGTCAGAAAAATCTAAGTGAGATTTGGGTTTAATCTATTTTCTTTGGACAAATATTTGTATATAAATTTTTAAAAAACCCACAATATTTATCAAAATAACATGATGACTTGTTTGAATTTTATGTTGTTTTATCTGTGGTAAAAATCTTTTAATCCTGCTTATTTCTGATGAGCAAGTGTATCTTAAATATATAATTTAAATTTATGGGTATAAATACAGAGGCAAGGAAAAGATCAAATTTGTTAAGTGATTAATAATAAAACCAAAAATAAATGGTGCTTATAGGTACAAATTTTCCCTTTGGAATTTATCCCCAACTTCATGGATGTAGTGGACTTGTATGATTTAAAATGTAAGCTTATAATTAATTAGTTTATTTTGATTAAAATGTTTTAGGTATTTGTAAAATTGTATACTAAATCATTCACAGTTGGGTCTGACTGTGTTTTATTTAGTTATACCTTTTTTTATTTATTGACTTTATTTATTTATTTGCTATGTGTGAATCCCATGCAGCTGGTGCAGTTATCTCTAATTAGGAGTGCGGTAGGTAGTAAATGGTAAGAACTGCTCTGCTCTCCCCAGCCGCAGTGAGGATGGTGTTGTGTAAGAATAACCTGCCCTGAAGTGTCCACCCACAGCAGATTCCCTGCATTACTCACAGGTATGAATAATCACTAAAGTAAGCAGATAGGGTCTTGCTGGTTCTTGTTTCCTGTACTTTTGTTCTGAGCAGGTCTTCAGGGAGTTGTTTCTACATCCAAAATTTGCTGAAAACACAAGGAAACAGTGAGACTTATCAAAGCTTTGCTCTGTAGTTTCTCCTCCAGGATGTTGAATGAGATGACGGGTTTAATACAAACGCATCTTATTTTTTGGTGAAAGAGGCCTGAGCATGTCTCATGCCTTCTCCTCACAGAGACGGCTTTTCCTGCCTGCTTGGGTGTGTAAGGATGTACCAAGCCCCTGTGAAAGAAGGCTTTGTTGTGTCTCAGTTAACATCGTTAATAAAATATTATTATGTTTATGTATTATATTTCCTTCCTGTTTGCTGCAATGTGTAACCGTGAAGAATAAGTCACCTGTTCAAACTTAAGATCCTTGTCTTCATGATGAAAGCATTTTCTCCTTGATAGCCAGAGCTTTAGTCTGAGTAGATTACTGACCTTGCCACCCAAGTGTGTTTAAATCTTTGAACATTTTGCAGAGGGAGGCCTGCTATACGTGTTGCCAAAACAGCCCAGATGTTGATGATATTGTTGATGCCCTTTATTACCTCTGACTTAGGGCCAAGCTGCTGACCAGCCTCAGCTGTGCCTTGGGAGCAGCCCTGCAGGGGCCGCCGCCTGCCTGGGGGCTGTGCAGGGGGGGATTGAGAACACCCGGGAGTGGGGCTGCTGACCTGCCTCTGAGGGAAACCTGCTGGGGGAAGAGGGTGGGCGCTTTGGGCTTTCTTAAGGGAAAAATTAAAGCTTGGGTGACTAAGGACGTTGGTGACCTGGAGTCTTGACCTCGGGAGAGATTCAGGATAGGCAACATGACTTGTGGGTTTGAAGACGTCTTTCACCCTCAGAGAGATGAACTTGTGGATTTAAAAATATGTGTGAGATTCCTGATGGTGTTAGAGTTGCTGCAGCAGCCCTGGCACGGGCTTGCATTGCAATTCAAGCGCAAAGGAAGAGCAGCCTGTGGATCCCATTGTAAGTAAGGGTTATTGTGTGTTGTGGTACTGTCATTTATTCTCCTGCTAGACCTCTGCTCATGCAGTGACCCACAGGCTATGTTTTATGACATTTGATTTGTCCTTCAGCCTTCTTTCCTTGCAGATCTTCTATGCTGAAGTGAGGCCTGGGTGAATTGTTGTGGTAATGGCAGTAGGTGTTGAGTACTCCTATGTAATGTAGTAAATGTGAATATGGTCCTGTGCCTGGAAGGGGTCATAGTGCAAGAGAGAGGATAGCAGGAAAAAGCAAGTATTTGGCGCAAGTCACGTAATCCAATGCTATTTAAAACCTGTGGATTGTCCCAGAGACTGTAGTCCCTGGAAATAGCAGTAAGGACAAAAACTTACCATGGGTATCTGTGTGCTGCGTCTGAGTAGGGGAAGTTGCTACCTCCAACTTTGCTACCGATACTTTAAGTATAATGAAGATTGATGGTTGTGCTCTGCCTTCTTATTAGTCCCATTGCTCAAGTGTTACGTGCCTGCAGCAGACAACCTGTTAAAATGTCAGACATGACTGAAGGTATGCTGCTCGGCTACTGCAGAGTTCCTTTTGGTAGCAGGTTAGGAAAATTTGGGACCTAGTATGTCCTGCCAGGTGGTGGTGTAGGGGGTTTATCGCAACCTGTGTAACATCAGCTAAATGCAGCTCCTGAGATCATTAACAGTGAATTATTCTCCTGATGCTGGGTAAATATTGATGTTTGTAAAATATAGAAACTAGTGGGTGTTGATACATGTAAAACCTAGTAAACAGCTAGGAAAATATTTTAATCTCTTTATTGTGTTGATTTTTTTCATAAATACTAAAATATTACCATCGTACCTCTCTTCATAGTATCTAATCATAGTATCTAAAGTAGTGAAGAGATTTACTGTGCAGAGCCTGAATCTGTATGTGTTGGGGAAAGCTGTGCAGCTGCTTTAACGTTCATAGACAAGTGTCTTCCATCTCTGGGACTCTCTAACTTCTGCCCAGCCACAGTGTGCTTCACTTTCAATATGATCTGTGAACGTAGAGATGTGTGTGACCGCTGTCGCCTTACGTGATCAGAAGCATATGTGCCACCTTCTGTGGCTAGGGATAAAGCTGTTCGCTTCCCGATTCAGCACAGCTTTGTAACACATTTGAAATGCAACTTTATGTAATTCCCATGAAGAGGAAACTCTTGCATGTGGGTCAGGGATACGATTTTTGTCAGCTGGCACCTGGAAGTCAGGGAAAAGAAGTAAATGGAAAGGCTTGGATCAAGCTTGCAAATTAAGGGCTAGTTTTTGAGCTAAAGCAGAACCCTCGGCTAAGGTACTTGGAGTTGAGTAATCCTGGGAAACAGAGATATACATTTTATTTTTGAGCTGTAGCTTATTCTCTGCTGCTTTTTTGGAGTTTTGAAAATGTCCGTTTCTACACAAAGAGCTGTGTAATGGGGATAAAATCGTATCTTCGCTGGAATCGAATGCTAGAGAAAAGCTATCTTTTGTACGAAGCCGGTAAGGTTCCAATGTTTTTTGCTTTTAGAGAGAAAAGAAAATGTGTTTACATTGCTCTGTAAGAAATTTGTGTCCTTCCATTTTCCTTCTCAAGGTAACTTGTTCAGATGTGAATATTTCTCAGGTATGCTTTTAATCCAGAGCAGAACAAATTACATGTGCCTGTGGAGAAAAAAACATGAGGTTCAACTAAGTTATTTGGTCATATTCCTTTTTCTACATCATCAGAGTATGAATTTAAAATTTATTTTGCTTAGCTGACACTTTAAACCCAGAAAAGCTTTCGTAATACAAGATTCACTCTACTATGTGATTCAAGACTTGCTGTACTATGAATAGTCTACCATAAAAATATGCATGATGAGGGATGAAGCAGAAAAATCGGTCAAGAAGATATTTTTATAAACTCTATTTTTGAAAACACTTTAATGTAAAAGGTTCTAAATGAATGAGAAAATCCTGAAATGTGGCTGATACAATGTTATACTAATGTTCACATTTTGTGAAAGTGGGTTTTACAAACTGAATTTCTCTGTCCTCTCTTCTTCCACCCTGCCCCTTAACTGCTATGTGATACCTGAGAAGTCAGGGAAAATGAGTAATTGAAAAGTTATAGAGGATCAAATTTGCAAATTAAGGGCTAGTTTATGGTGTAAGGTACCATCTTCAGCAAGGGTAGTTAAAACAATAATCCTGGGAAACACTTGGAGAAAAACGTTTGAGTTACAGTTTCTTCTTTGCTTCTTGTTTGATTTGAGGTTGGCTAAGTCAAATTACTGCTGGGAATCAATTATGGAGCCTCTCCTACCAGAAGTCGTCTTTATAAGCTCTGCTTTTATTGTCTGCTCTGCAGTGACAGAAAACTACTGGTACTTACGTCCTTTCCTGGGATTCAAAGTTTATGTATGAAATGCAGGTGTATAGTGATATTCTCCTCCCCTCCCCCCACTTATTTAGACCTGTAGAAAAATAATTTGCTAGCTGGTTTTAGGGATGTTTTAGGGATCAAGCAAAGACAGAGAGCATGAATGAAAAGCATGGGTTTATCTAAAGTTTGGAGTTTTTCAAACAGTGTAAGTTTATGAAATGCAAACAGATTAAACTTAACCTTCTCTATTTTTATGAGTATTTAAAATTAGTTAACTCTACAGCATATATTTAAGTAACATGAAAAAATAAAATCCCTCCTAGAGAGCAAAGATAATAACCAAATGAATGTGTCTAATATCCTGCATAATGTTCAGTATATCACCATAATTATTAAGTAGACTGAAATGGATGCCCTAAGAACCCATCTTGTGTGCCCCATGCTTCACTAGATCTCAGAGGCCTGTCTTGTAAATGCTAATTAAAACTATACTGCAATAAAGAGAAACACTGCAATAAAGAGATGTGATTCAGTGCTAACAAGTACCTGTTAATGTTACTTCTTGTTTATGATGGAGAGATTAAATCATAATCTAATGTAGTATCTGCGCTATTGAGCACATCCCGTAGGAGGCATGCCTGTCTTTGGACATCACGAGGAACTAGCAATTAACTTGATACTAACATGCACTTTTCTTGAAAATGGGCACCATTTAACTTGATTCTAGAGACCTTTTCAGACCGAGCTGCTGTATGTAGATTGCATGTCAATACCGATATAGACTGAAATCTGAGGTACTGCCTTTATGAAATGAATGGTGCTCTCTAGCACTCAGCCTGTGCTTAAGTGGCGGTTCAGGTTAAAGTGACTTTGAGACAGTTTTCTCTGGTAAGTGGAGAACAAACAACTCCTTAGGTGACTCCCACACAAGGGTGTCATCCAACCTTTCTTACATTAATTAAACAAAACCTGCAATGGCTAATGTCACTGAAAAGAAGCATCATTTTTTTTTGAGCTGTCAATACCAAATAATTAGAACAAGCCAGGCTTTTTGTTTAAAATTAATTTTTCATAAAAATAGTTTGGAACTTGACTCATGCTGCTGAAGTTTATATACATACTCTGTGTACCCTCATCTACAGTTCAGCTGTTTTTGTCATGTGAGTTTCTGAGCTTCATAGATGCACCTATGTTTTCCTTGTTTAAAATAATCCTTCCTTTATTTAAAATAGGCATGAAAGTACCCCAAAGTGCTTATGAGAATATATAGAGACTATGAGAATATATATATATAGTCTTGTGTTTTGATAATAAATATGTTGACTGGCTGTTCCATTATTTACCAAGGTGCATATTTAGAAAAAGCTATGGAAAGATTATAAGAAGGGTAGAGGAATTTTCCAAGTCTTGTTCACTACCAGTTGGGGGATGGTAAGTGATCACATGTAATAGATGAACCATCAGTCATAGCGATAGTAAACTGAACTTAAATATTTGCCATAAACAGGGTTTCTGTGCCATAGAAAATGGTGATACTAAAAAATATGGTCACAGTTCAGTCACAAAAACAAAAATCTAAATGCAAGACAAGGTGATCTTACATCAAGCAGTGGTACAGAATGCATGCTTTGGGATTTTTCTTGATTTTAGTTCTGAGAGTTCTGCCTTTCTACTCCTGAAACCAAAGTTCTTGCACAGTCTTTCAAACAACACCAGCCCTGCTGTTTGGATATTTCTGCTAGTCATTTTTTTTTTCCCCAAGTATTATTCCAATTGATAAATCTAGCACGATAGAACAGGTAGGATACTAGCTCATGGTAGTATACCTTTTTTTTTTTTTT
>VZTL01070931.1:0-14598 GCA_013400535.1 Scopus umbretta
TCCAACTAGAATCTGCACTGCTGATCAAAACTTTCTGAGCTCTGCCATTCAGCCAGTTCTCAATCCATCTCACTGCCCGCTCATCTAACCCACACTTCCTGATATTACCCATGAGGATGTTACGGGACATGGTACAAAGATCTTACTGAAGTCAAGGTAGACAACATCCACTGCTCTCCCCTTATCTACCCAGCCAGTCATGCCATCATAGAAGGCTATCACATTGGTCAAGCATGATTTCCCCTTGGTGAATCCATGTTGACTACTCCAGATAACCACCTTTTCCTCCACATGCTTAGAGATGACATCCAGAATGAGCCGTTCCATCACCTTTCCAGGGACGGAGGGGAGGCTGACTGGCCTGTAGTTTCCTGGGTCCACCTTCTTGCCCGTTTTGAAGATTGGAGTGACATTGGCCTTCCTCCAGTCCACAGGGACCTCTCCTCCGTGACCTTTCAAAGATGATGAAGCATGGTGTAGCAATAACACCTGCCAGTTCTCTCAGCACTTGTGGGTGCATCCCATTGGGGCCCATGGATTTGTGGGAGCCCAATTTGCCTAAATAATCTCTAACAGAATCCTCCTTGGCCAAGGGAAAGTCTTCCTTTCTCCAGACTTTCTCTCCTACCTCCAGGGTCTGCGATTCCTGAGGGCTGACCTTAGCAGTAAAGACTGAAGCAAAGGCGGCATTCACTAACTCCATCTTTTCTGTCTCCTTCGTCACCAGGGCACCCATCTCATTCAGCAGTGGGCCCACATTTTCTCTAGTCTTCCTTCTGCTACTGGTGTACTTGAAGAAGCCCTTCGTGTTGTCCTCAACATCCCTTGCCACATTTAATTCCAAGTGGACCTCAGCCTTCCTCCCCACATCCCAGCATACTCTGACAATGTTTCCATATTCCTCCCAAGTGGCCTGTCCCCTTTTCCACATTCCGTAAAAGTTCCTTCTTCCATTTGAGTTTTGCCAGAAGCTCCTTGCTCATCCATGCAGGTCTCCTGCCCCTTTGCTTGCTTTCTTACTCATAGGGATGCATTGATCTTGAGCTTGGAGGAAGTGATGCTTGAATATTAACCAGCTCTCTTGGACCCCCCTACCTTCCAGAGCCCTAACCCATGAGATTCCTCCAAGTACGTCCTTGAAGAGGCCAGTTAGCTCTCTTAAAGACCAGGGTTGTAATCCTACTTATTGCCCTATTTCCTCCACAAAGGATCCTGAACTCCACCATCTCATGGTCACTGCAGCCAAGGCTGCCCTTAACCTTCACATCTCAAATCAGTCCTTCTTTGTTTGTTAGTACAAGGTCCAGCAGCACACATCTCCTCGTTGGCTCCTCCACCACCTGTGACAAAAAGTTATCAAAGGTCTGCAGGAACCTCCTGGACTGTGTGTGCTTAGCTGGGTTGTGTTTCCAGCAGATATCAGGGCGGTTGAAGTCCCCCATGAGAACCAGGGCCTGTGATCGTGAAGCTACTTTCAGCTGTCTGTAGAAGGCCTCATTGACTTCCTCTTCCTGATCAGGTGGCTTGCAGTAAACACGCACAACTGTGTCACCGATAATAGCCTGCCCCTTAATTCTTACCCATAAGCTCTTCATCCACCCTTAGGCAGAGCTAGATACACTCCAGTTGCTCTCTCACATAAAAAGCAACTCCACCACCTCACCTTGGTGGACTGTCTTTCCTAAAAAGTACATTGCCATCCATAACAGCATTCCAGTCATGTGAGCCATCCCACCATGTCTCTGTAACTGCAATGGGATCATGGCCCTGTGACTTCACACAGATCGCTAATTCTTCCTGTTTATTCCCCATGCTGCATGCGTTGGTATACAGGCATTTCGGAGAGGTAATCGAGCATACATGTTTCCCAGGAGGGGTGCAAGAGGATCCACCATAGCTGTATACACCCTTGAGGTGGCTGACCCTCTGTTTCTCATCCTGGGAGGCAGCTAAGGAACATCTGTCACTGCTCCGGTTGGCCTGGCTTTTTCCCCAGTTGGATGAGATGGCGTGAGCATTGCCTCTTTGGACCCTGACCCCGAGTCCTTCAGCTTAAAGCTCACCTTACCAAACCGGCCAGCCTGTTGCCAAAGATTCCCTTACCTCTTCTAGACAGGTAGATTCCATCCCTTCCTAACAGGTTACAGTCATCAAAGGATGCCCCGTTGTCATAAAAGCCAAAACGCTCACAATGGCACCAGCCACGAAGCCAGGAGTTGATGTGCATTATACATCTGTTTCTGGCTGCACCCTTTCCTCCAACCAGTATAATGCAGGAAAAGATAACTTGGGCACCAGTATTTTTCTCTCGCACCCCCAGGGCTTCATAATCTTCCTTAATTCTGCCCAGGTTCTGGCTTACGGTGTCATTTGTGTCCACATGATAGAATAGCAGTGGACAGTAGTCTGTGCTCTTGACAAGTTGTGACACCCTCTTAGCAATATCTCAGACCTCAGCTCCGGGAAGGCACCATACCTCACGTGACTCCCTGTCAAGGTCGGCAGATGGGCACCTTCAGTGCCCCTTTGCAGAGAGTCACCTACTACGAGCACGCATCGTTTCTTTTTACAGTATCCACTGTCTGCTGCTGGCACAGTTTCTCCTTACAAACCTGGCTCGTGGGTGTCTACGGCTGATAAAGCTTCATATCTGGTTTTGATTGTGATGCTGGAGGGTGGAGACCAAAGTGGGGTCCTGCTTTTGTGGGTCACCAGGGTCCAAGATGCCTCATTCTCAGTGGTGTCCGCTACAGGAGCATGGTTCTGAAAGCACCTATCTATCTCCATCTCAGCTCCTCTAACACTGCGCAGCCTTTTGACTGTTTCCTGCAATTTGGCCACCTGACATAACAAATCATCAGCCTGTGCACACCTCATGCAGGTACTTACCTTTTCTCCAGGAGAAGTATCTGGGCACTCATTGCAACCTACCGCCTGTACTGAAGTCTCCTTCCTTACCAGTTCCATCTGGGTGGAAGCATCAGACATATCAGGAGCTTTCTCTGCAGGAACACTGCTTTTAATTCTGAGGCGGGTGCCCACCATTATGGCAAAGACCTGGAGCACTTCCCTGGGCTGTGGGCCCACAAGCAGGTCGCAGCGCCCTTCCTGCATGCCTTTCCACGCAAACTGCCGCACCACGGCCACGTTGGCAGCACTCCTGGCTGCTAGCGTTCCCCAGGGCCGTTTAAATCTCCCACGGTTGCTCCTGGCAATGCCCAAGCCGCATCAGCCTCGCTCACGAGAGCTGCTGGCTCCTGGAGGGCCTCTCTGCTCTTCCTCGCGTTTCCCTGGATGCCCCTGTCCGCCTCACTCTAGCGCTCAGCCACAGAGCTTACCGTTGCCGCTGCTAGGTACCTCACCGACTGATCACTCCTTTCCGCTCATAAAAGTGAGAGAATAATGTTTCAGCCCTATAGAGAGAAACTGCCACTATCGAAATTATCGTAATGAGGAAGCTCATAATAACACAAATCATTTTCATACGTGAAGCAAAGTTTTCTGCTTGGATGTGATTCAATTTCCACTGCAGACAGCGTGCTGACATTTACTAACAGATTAGCACATCATTCTGCATCACATCAAATATACCGCAGCAGCATAACCTCTGGCCCCACACATATGGTTGCTATTTGATACCAATGTGACTTGCATGAACGCTGCAGCTGTGTCAGCCCTAGGTGAGCTGACATGTTCGTTAATGCCTACCAGAGCAGAAAGCTGCCCTGTAGCTCAGACTTGGTCCGGGGGCGGGGGGGGGCCGGAAGGGAATCTCAGCCATTGGAAAAATCCTGGTAATAAAGTCTAGGATTTATTAGCTCGATCCCTTTTTGAGCTGGTTGTGAGCTGAGTCCTGCAGCTCCGAGCTGCTCCCCTGTACCCCAGATCTGGGAAGGCATTTTAGCTTCTGCCCAGCACTTACTCCTGAGCTGGTCCCACTGAGAGGTGGGTGGTGAATGCACACCTTTCACCGTAACCACATGAGCTCCCAAATTGCTAAAAACATACATCACTGAGCTTAAAAAACAACAAACCAAACCCTCTGGGGTCAGAGTGTTCCACAGGGAAGCACAGCTATGCACCCATCTACAGGTGCAGACCGAGCTGGGAACTAGAGGACAACCCGTGATTAGGACAGTCCTTGGGCAGTATGTCACCTAGCTGATCAAGACAGTAGGAGGGAGTGATGTTGGAGTTTCCACCACCCCTTTGGTGAACAAATCCCTAAAGATGTTTTCATCTCACAGGGCTAGAGTGGCACAGAGGTTGATATCAACAACCAAGCTGGACGAGGAATTTCTCTTGCAGCCGGAGGCCATTTGCACAACCCTTTACCTGAGCTGGGTGCGGATCATTGCCAGAGCACAACCAAAGGGCAGGACAGAGATGTATTAAAAAGCTGAAAGGCTTTTTATTGCTGAAGGTTTAATTCACGGTCCAGTTTCTCATTTGTTAAATCCATAGCTGTCAGCTACAGGCATTTCAGGGCAGATTGGTTGCATAAAAGCGCAACGTGCCACACCACCGACTCTGATCTTGGCAGATACAAATGTGAAGAATCAATTTCTCACTCGTTTGTTTGAAATGTGGCTGTCTGTAAATGCCTACTGTAAAGTCATTTTCTGTGAGACCACGTCCTCATCCTTTCCCTCCACTATGTAGAAGAGAAGTATCCAAAACACAACATAGAGGAGAACTGGTTATATGGTAAAGGTAGGATGTACAATGCACGATGATGGTATATGGGCAGTTTCTGCTCCACCAAAGCACAATCCAAGCAGCTGGGAACTGAGGTTTGCATTAAATCAGAAAAGACAGACAGACAGGTAGCCTGCATCTAGATGGGACAATCTTCCTACTCATTCACTCTCTACAGAGTCACGCCCTTAGTCGGTCTAAATCTGCAGAGCTCGACTGACTCCACTGCAGTGGAGTGGGTTTACAGCAGGTAATTATTCATCCCTAGAAAGGTAAGGGTTGTTGGGACCATGGAGGAACAAGTGCATCTGTAGCTTAAAGAACTGGATTTATCCTTCCGACTTCTGCAGAAACTGCTAAAGCAAAGGGCTTAATGAAGAAAGGGAAAATTTAGGCACAAAGCATTGAACTAAGTGAATTGTACTGTGTTCAGTTTTGGGCCCCTCACTACAAGAAGGACGTNTGTGGGAAAAAGACATTTGCCATCATATAGTGCTCCCACCAAGGCAGTGATAGGTGCCAAAAGCAATACATTTTCCAGAAAATTATTTTCACCTTTAATTCAGAAGCAGAGAACAGACAGCAGAGCGCAAAGGGGCTGACCAGCTCACAACCACCAGCAAAGGATTTAGATCTGGTGGACCTTGAACCATCCTTTAAATGCCCTGGAACACATGCTTTCAGCTGTGGGGGATTCTGGAGACTGTGCTACAGACTCAAGACAGGGGCTCCTGAAAATGCAGATGTAGAAGCCCAGTCCGCATTTCTATGTTGGGCTCAGGGCTCCCACTGGTGACTGAAGCTACTGATGGCAATCTCACTGGTGGAACAAATTGAGGAATCGTGCCCCCAGCGAGCAGCTTTAAATTAACCTGATTATTTCATCCCAGCTCTTTGACAAATGAGTCTGATTTATTTAGCTCATTTGAAACAAGTTCATTTTAATGAAGTTACTTATATAGCTCCTTGATGCCATTAGCCAGATTACATGCTGTCCAAAGGGCATAATGCATGATCTCATTTCCAACTTAAACCCCTTCTATTTCTTTCATCCTCTAACTCAAGTAGCAGGAGTTCAGAACATATGTTCTTCCGTTTTCTCTCTAGACAGCAAAAAGACGTTTGACAGCTGCCAGGTAGTATTACCAGCTCATTTAGTCACTTTTGCTCTAGCCTAGGAAATCAGATTAGAATGTGAAATATATTTCTCCTAAATCACATGGAAATACAGGCCTGTTTGAGGTCCAGAAACATACCACACTGTCACTTTTGGAAATGGATAGTGTTATCCTGGCCACTGCCCTGCAAATTACCAAATTTGGCTTACTGCTTTGATTGCTTCTGAAGATTATTCTCACCAGTTTTTGCACCTTTCTGACAGGAAAAAATAGATCGATTGTGTCTCAAGTTTCAAGCCCTACCCTGCAATGAATTTTCCAAGAGGCAAACTTCTTGCACTCGTACTCTACCTCTTCGACATCAGTGCATTGGCGTATGAGCACAGAAGTCTTCTCTATAGAGCACCTGGCATGTCTGAGCCTTGCTCTGAACACATGAAAGAGCCCAGGATGAGGGACATGGGCACTTCGAATCACCACTGAAACTGGGCCTAAATCAGCCTCTGTCTCTTCTTCCTGAGCATGAGGCATCCACTGGAAATGTTAGGCACCTATATCCTAGGAGGACCTGTCCACCTGGCCATCATCTCAGAACAAATCTCTAATGGACTGGTTTCTTATTGAAAAGGAAGAACATTAGAGGAGCACTGGTGCTCACTTCTTTTTGCATGAGAACTGCTGGCACAGTCCCTGTCCCAGGAGTTGGCAGGTTTGTGTCCAAACTCCTCCTCAACATGGGACATGGGTCCATGAGCATGTTCTCCTCAACAGTGAAGCCATCTAAAGAGGTTTCTAAGGTACTCCTCCTGCAACCACTTCTAATCACATGTCCTGCAGCCCTCTCCTGTGGCTTTGTAACAGCTTTGTGGGTTTGTGCTGAAAACTGGATCACTGAAAAGATCCAGGGCAAAGCAGAAAAACAACAAAAAAATCCCTATTTTGGACATTTTTCTTAACCCAGATCACTTCAGTCATGTTGCATTCTGGCAGGGATGGTGAAGGTTGGGGGAGGGGGAGATTGCTCCCTTTCTTCTTATACGGAGCCTGACGATGAGCCCAGGGTAGAAAGCCTGATGCTCAGCTGAGCAGAACAAAACAGGGACCTCGCACCCAGCTCCCTGGAGTGTGTAGAACTTTTAGATTACACATCACTGAAGAAATCTGAGGTTAGTAACAGAAATCCTTGTTTGGCTCCAAGTGTGCTGGCTGCCCGAATAATGTCTTTCCTTTTCTTGGTGCTTCGGGTCTTCAGCTCTAGCATTTCCAGCTGCTCCTCGAAAATATGGGTGCAGGACTCCAGGGACCTCTCAAGCAAAGCAAGGAGACAGGTGAAGAGTTTAAGCACCTCTTGGACAGCAGTTCTAGAAAGCAGATGAGGTCAATCACTGATTTTTCGGCAGCTTTTTAGACCTCTAAATTTAGAGATTAAATAGGCTGATGTCACCCTTCACTAATTCCTCCAAATATTCTTTTTTTCAATAGAAAACATTTTGGGTTTTTTTTTTTTTGTTATTTCCCAGAAAGAAACCACTGAGACAAACATTTTAATCATGCTGTACGTTGCAAGAAAAACCATCAGCAATGGGCCACAGTATCAAACAAGCAAGATAAAAAGAAACATTAAAAACTGGTGCAGAAGTGACCCTGAAAGATTGTTTAGGTTGTGCCTCTGGTGTATCTACTGACAGAAACTCTAAACTACTATTAAATGAAGGCTGCAAGACCAGGATGGGCCCAAAAGGCAGGTTTTGCAAACATAAGAAAATCTTACATTGAGGGGAATAATGCCATGAATAACTTTTCTTCCAATGGAAAAATTTGGGTTTGGTGTTGAGTTCTGCCTGCCAGCTCTGTGCTGATCCAAGGAGACAAAAATAAAACTGGCTGACCTGCTTAGACAGTTGAAGTTGGAAACAAAACAACAAAGAGGAGAAGAATTTCATTTCATAGTAAAACAAATTTAAGAACAAACCAGAATGAAAATACAAAGTAGATGCTGCTTGCTGACATCCCCTCTGAGTTGAAGAAGCTGGTTCACAGTTCCTGGATATATTGCAGCACCACCTGCCAGCAGAGAGTAGAATTACATGAGAAATGGTACATTTTGCCTGAAGAAAACACTCTGTCCCCCTTCAAATGCACAGAAGCTTTGCCATTGCTTTCATGATAACCAGCATTTGGCAAACACTGCCAAAAAACTGAACCTACATGAAAGCTAAATCAACCTGCAGTTCCAAAACAGAACATGTTTTTCCAGTGTGGAATACATTGCTCTCCTCCCACAGCTCCTCGGAGAGTTCAAGACCATGTCCATACAGCTCCAATTACTGGAATTTTATGGGTGATATTGGCCAAGGAACCAGCTCTTGGCCCTCATGTTGTTCCCTCCCTCCTCTACACAGCTGCAGCTCCCCTGCCGACCCATAGCCCCTGCACAATCTGTGTACAACGCCACGCAGAAAGCACCTGTCCACTTTTGTCTGTCCCTCCTTCAGCACGAACTAAATTTTGCCACCCTCTCCTCATGCCTCCCTCTGCCATCAGCGCCTTCGATTTCGGCGGCACACAGTAAGTTGCTTCCCAACTGGGATCCATCTGCTCCTCCCATCTGCTCTGTCCTTTTCTCTCCCTTCTCTTCCATCAGTGATTCTGTGAAGCTTTGTTCCTTCTCTTCTACTGTCCATACACCCATCTTACAGAAACTGGTTCCTCCTTCCTGTTCTCCTGAATATCCCCTCCAGCCACCAGTTCCTTTATGGATACTGTGAATTGCACAGCTCCCTTCCTGCTGTACTCAATAGTAGGAAGAATGCATCATCACGATGCTGCTGGCAGCTCAGACCCATGTAGACCTTGATGGCAGCTTGCCCTCTTCTCACTGTCTCTGGGACTCTGTTCCTTTTTCTTCTTCAGATTTAGCTACATCAACACAAACATTGCTAGTCTTGGGTTAGGTTCGGTGGGATCACTACTGCTATGGCCCCAGTCTGTGAGGAGAGCTGGGCACTTCTAGATGGCAACCCTAGTGGTGTTGCCCATGCAGCCTAGGCTGACTGTGATCATAATTTAGGTGTCTCAGTACAGGTTTCAGGAAAAAAAGAAAGGAAAATGCCCTCTTTCCCAGCTCCACAGACTGTGTATCGAGGCTTCTGAATACAATAACATACTCTAATATTTTCCAGGACTCTGACAAGAGGCTTAGTGACACAGCAGGTATTCAAAACATATCACCAGAGGCTTTCAAGGTGGGTCAGTCCATTACAGTCTCACTCAGGTGCAAGTGAGGAAATATATGAGATTGTCACCAAAGACAAGGTCTCAAAATGAGTGACTGCTCTCCATAGGGTTCTTCCTAGGCCAGACCCCAAGGTAATAAGTTTTCTTATAGGAGATTCACTCCGCAGTGGAGAAGCCACACAAGCTCATACCATGCTCTGTTACTCTTTCTCTGGCATCTCTCTCTTCCATGGCAGCTCTTCAGAGCCTGAGCAATCCTCCATAGCCAGCACCTACCAAACTGTGAGCACATAAATGAACAAGTGTTATATAAATACTAGATTGTTTATATATAATTTTTTTCTATAAATAAGTAATGAATATTTTTGCTATACCCATATGTAACTAGATACATGTCTATGCAGATAGAAATCTATGTAAATATGAATAATGTTGTAAACAAACAGGAATGAGACTGTCTGCAGGATAATGCAGTGAGGTGAGGTGTCTTTCCCTCTGGGTTTGTTTCCTCCAGCTTGTGCCAACTACTGCCTCCACTCAGAAATTCCCTGCCCTAGAGATTAACATCTCCATGTCTGTGACAGCAAGATACAGTTCCTCAGGAAAGGATGGAAAAACACATGTACAAAGGCTTAGTCAGGGGATAATCTGCAAGAGAGAGTCCTGCTCTTCTCTGTGGACTTGCCTTTTGCTTGAAGCAAAATTTTTATGACGGACATGAAGATGCATTTATGGAATGTGAATCCTGAACTGCTGCTCAGCACCCCGACACCTGTCAGTGTGACGAGGAATGGATGCAGTTACAGCAGCAGACATCTGGGGGGTCAAATCAGTGGTTCAGCTCTACCAACCCAAAGCAACAGAGGGAGCATCTCAAGCTAAGTAGGCACGACAGATAAATACATGCAGACAAATGAGAAGAACCTCCAGAGCTGTGGATTGCAATGAACTGGGGAAAAAAGCACACTTTGTGACAGCACCTTTCCAGGAAACCACAGACAAGAACAGTAAACCAGTCTAGAGTCTGAACTGGGACCAGTGCACCAGACTGCCTTAAGCAAGGCACATCTTACATACCAAGGCAGAGCAGAAGGACCACTCCCCTGCAAGCACCAAAGCTCCTTCTGCTGCGAGTGTGGAGACATACAACCAAAGACTTCCCTGGTGAGATCTAGTCCACTGAAATTAGTAGTTCCTTCTGCATTTAATCATTTCATGTACAACACGAACTTCCAGAAGTGAAAACCCTTGAGATCCCCACCCTTTCTGCAGCATAGGGAATGGAAAGCCATCTTGTCTCAGAAGCAGGAGGCACAATGGGGCTGGGTTTGAGCAGGCAGGGTCTGCAGGTGCCCCATGTGGCAGGAGGCTGTGGCCTGCACTGGGCCACTCACAGGGGCTCTGGCTGGCTCTGAAACCGCTGTAAATGAGCCACTGTGAGCCAAAACACCAGACAGACGGTCAGAGGAGCTGCTCAGGCCGATTTAAGGCAGAGAGGCAGCTGTAAAAGGAGGAGATACAGGTAAAGAGACAGGCGAAGAGAGAGACAGCTGAGGAGACGTGTGGCTGGAGATGTGCTCTTGGAAGGAGATGCTCCATGCCAAAGGGGTGCACTCCCAGGGGACTATGGTCACGGGCAACCCCCACTGGGGCAGGGACAGCCCTGAGGGACTGCAGCCCATCAGTAACCCAGGCTAGAGCCATGGACAATCATTAAGAAGCAAAAAGCAGCAGAAAGAAACTGTTACACACCTGAAAAGAGCCTGCTGCATTGTCACCTTACCAAAGGCACTGGGACAACCTAAGCATAAACCCATCGGGCACCTAAGGGAAGTTAAGTCTGCAGAAGGGGGAGAAAATGTGTTTACTTAAGTGTTTGATTGTTTATGTTCCCTTTTGGTACCTGAATCACTGATCAGAAGTTGGTGGTAACTGGTAATAAATTAAATAAAAACGCCTCCAAATTCAAGACTTATTCCCACAACAGCCAGGTCCTCTGAAGCTCCAGGGAGTGGTTCTGTACCTGTCTGCTGCAGGAGAGGGCATACCTGTTGGGATGTTGGTGCTCTCCACACCAAAGGAAAGGAGCAGCTTTGCCCCATATGTTTGTCTGAAAGTGCATCTCAGTGGAGCTGAGGATGGGAGGTGGCTGTTCATTTTGGAACAAAAATACTTCATGTATCCCTGGGACACTACATTTAGGAGCCTAAAGTACTTCCCAGACAGGGGTGCCTGAAGTGGTCAGGTTGGTCTGAAGCATTTGCAGTTTGGACTCCCCGCTGGGATCTGCAGGACTTCAACATTTAAGGCAATTTACATAGGTTTTAGGTATGCTGATCCCAGCCAGTTAACATGAGACAGACAGAAATAAAGGAGTTGTGCAAAATATCTCCCACACCTCTGCTAGTTGCTCTGACTTGACATCAGGGAGATCCCTGTGTCAGTTCATCCGTGCTACCTACCCAGCCCTGCAACTGCTCCACCAGCCTTTCCTACCCCCTGGCCCTTAGCCACACACCACCTCGCGTGCCAGACTCCCGAACCTGCAAGGCAAAGCAGTAAGCAAAGTATTCATACCCCAGCCCATGGGTTTGATAATACAGCCAAGATCTATGATTTTCTCTAACAGCTGCATCAAAATCTCCTTCAGGGCTTCCAATATTGATTACAACTCCTCTCTGTCACTTACTTCATATTTACACCGTACACACTTTTACGGGTCAGTTCAAAAGCGACCTACTAAGGCCAGGCACACTGCTTGTCATCTTGTACATCATCCACTCTGCCCACCTCGCGGTATTTAATACACAGAATTCAAGGCCTTCTCTAAATTCTACTTTTTGCTTTTCTTCTTCTGAATCTGGCAGAATAAAACTTTTTTCTTCTATTAAGAAAAAGGATCTACACCAAACTTTCAGTCTTCTGCACCTCCTGTCACCATCCATGTAATCAGATTTAGGATTATTAAGAATTTATGCTTTGCCTTCAGGATTTACTAAGCACTGTGGTGAGTCATCAGCACATTGATGATCCTCCATCTCACGTCTTCTCCTTATCAAGCAGTGGCACAGTCTCATTCTTCCCCTAATGCCTGATGAGGAGCGAGCGTACTGTACCTACAGAGCAATGCTCATTTAGCTTTAACTTCATCGCAGCAAAGGGAGAAAAGTTCCGTTTCGGAGATGCAACTGGTGGGTCCAGAGCACATTGCAGTAGAGACACCTGGCGGCTAGTAGGAGCATAGGTCCTCTGGAAGAAAACTGTACGGATGGGTAAAAAACTAACTGCGATTTAAAAAAGGGATTGTTAGGTCTGTGTTTGATACTTTAATCAACTTAAGTAGGTGTATATACATGTAATCGTTCCCTTAACACGAGACAACTCAGGATCCACATTTGCTTCATAGAACAAGAGTCTGTTAACAGACTAAGATTTTATCTTCTCCATGGAACACCAGTAATCGCTTTTTCCACATATATCTTGAATCTGCTATAAAGTAAATGTTCCTGAGTGTGGTTATATCATGTATCTGTAAGGAAAGCGGTATTATTTCCCTCACACAAACAGGCAACGGGGCACATACAGGCGTCATGGTCCCAAAACTGTGCAAAAAGTCTTGCAGAGCTGTGACTAAAAAGCAGGATAGTAGGATACAGCTCCCAGTGTCCCAGTCCACAAAGTGCTGCCACACGATCTGGCAGCGATGGCTTGTCATCATCATGTCTCACTACATCACATCCCCAAATAACAACACTACATAAAAGCAGGTACAGATTTTGCGGTTAAAATATTGTTTTCTACAAGGTACATCCAGATAAGTAAGATAAAAAGAGAATAAGGAGAAAACCTTCATACTCAGCATGAAAAATAATCATAACTGATGGGATAACATATGGACAAAATAAGCATGGTATGGAAGGAGTCCTCTTCATGTCTGCCACTTACTACATGAGGTCTTTCTAGAAATTTTCACATGGTGGAAAGATATGTGAAATGTCAAAATGATTGCTTCCTATACAGTCTGTACTCAGCCTCCTGATTACACATTTTGGTACAGCTCAATTAAATGATATCCTGCTATTTTTAAAGCAAGACCACAGTTGCTGGGGCAGAAGCAGAGATGTACTTCAAAAAAGACAAATGTAGGATCCCTGCTTCATTTACTGAAAAAATTGGGGGGGGGGGGCGGGGGGAAAGCGGTTGCAAGAGATCACAGGTTGATGAATCTAACAGCTGTATGCAACCCTGGAAAAGCGAATTGTACCTCTACTTTGGACAAGGTGTGACTAAGGGCACTGGGTACTTAAAAGAAACTTTTCCCTGGAAGTCAACTACTGGACGTGGAATTTGAGATCCCTGAGGTTTGATGTCCAGAAAGACCAAGTACACTGACACCAGAGTTAATTTAAGTTTGCTTCAACAAAACAGATGCTATAAATCCCACTTGCAGCTCCTCATCCCAGCTACATTCTTGTCCCAGTCATGCATTTCATCTCCATTCTTTTACTATTTTATGTGCAATGCCTCCTTCCTGCCCTGCCTTGTCTCCCCATTACAATTCTGAGTCTTAACCCCTCCGTTTCCACATTGCAACTACAAACCTTTGCTTTACAGGTGCAAATTCCCAACGTTTGTTCACGACTATCTTTTAATCTAGGATAAAAGACAGTGAAACCAAGCTTTGCTGCGTCCCCTTCCGCAGCAACTCCCTGGGAATAGCCGTGCAGGGAGGACCCTGTTCGCCCCAGTATCTCAAAGTATGCTCTGGGCAGAGCTGACCGAAACGTTGTATGCAAGATGCAGTTGTCTAACCATAGCCATCTAGCCCCATTTGAGACATCCTAGGCCACATGGGGCATCTGTCCTGCCTTGCCTCCCTCCAGGTGCTGCTTCAGAATCGCACCGGGCTCCCCCCGGTCGCGCTGACCAGTCTCCTGCAGGCATCTTCGACTTTGGGGGTTTTAAGGTATTAAAAGGCACCAGATGTTTAGGACAGCTGCATCCTGGCTGGCGAACACTCTGCAAGCCTCTCCCGAGGCTTTGCGATGCCTCCAGCCTGCGAGGAAGGTTTGCAGAAAAGCCGTTTACAGGGGACGAAGGCACGTTTCAAAGCTCCGAGGTTTAGGGGAGGACGCAGCTGGAGGCCTACCACAGAAGCAGCCAAAAAGCGGCTTTGTGGTATAAGCGTAATGAGGTTAACTGCACCTAAAATCGCGGGCAGGGGATTCCGCTCACCCTCTTGCCTCGATCTGCCCGGGTGGCCTGTGAGGAGGCTCAGCGGGCGACTTGTTTTTTAATTTTTTTTTTTTTTTTTTTTTTTTTTTTTTTTTTTTTTTTTTTTTTTGCCGAGGGTCAGGGCACCCGCACGCAGCCGCTCCGTGAGGCGGCCAGCGCGGCCACCTGCACGCTGCCAGGCGCCTGCTTGCGCTCGGTTCTCAGGCTCGTCTTATCGACGATACGCCATTTTCCCTCAGGTCGTGAGGCGGGAGGGAAGCGGCGGGCGAGCCGCGACGGGAGCGCGGCCGGGGAGCGAGGCTGCCCCTCA
>VZTL01070936.1:0-33406 GCA_013400535.1 Scopus umbretta
CCCAACCTTGCCACGCAAACACAACACAACACCAAAAAACTTGCGTTATACCCAACCAATCCAAAAGAAGCCCACTTGTATATTCCACTTTTTTTTTCAGTGCTAGAGGTCTTCTGTGTGTGTATGTTCATGCATGCAGCTTGGCACTACGTTTCTGATGATTCCATTGTCTTTGGACATTTGGGATGTGTCTGTGATTCAGGTTTTAGTTCACTTGGATGCAAAATCAGGCATATCTTAGAAAATAATTACACAGTGATGGAGACCATGCTGGAAAAACAGGATACCCTGTCTTGCTTGGGTGTTCACTGTATGGGGAGATCAGTAGGTTTTGCATCTGAAACTGATTTGTTTTAATGAGCTGCGCTTCAAGCTTGCTTATGTCATTAAGAATATCTTGTAAAAATGAGAAGTGCTAGGTTTTATTTGTGATAGTGAAAGTTGAAGCAACTATTAATTTTTCACATGATCTTCAGTGGCATGATAGAAGTATCCTGTAGGACCAGTGAAGGCTGTTGGGGGAAAGAACTCAATTTTTCAGACAGTATGTTCTTCTATAGCCTGGGGACTACCAATCCCATAAACAGATGCACACTGAAATCTGAAATCCAGATACCAGTATGATTCCTGCAGGTAACAGTAAATTTAACAACTGAAGATAACAGTGCACTGTTAAAATGTAGAAGTATATCTGTCAGTGAAAACCTTCAGCTATAACTACTACTGTTCTGCCTGATTACAATACTGTGTGTATATTTGTCTGACCTTCCGATGACATTTCTGAAACCTGAGCATCTTGCTAATCTCCTTCCGTCTTCCCAAGCTATGTTATCACATCCAGCTCCATCACATTGGATTCCAAACGTTTTCAGCATGCAACTGCCCTGTTCCAAATTCCAGACTTCCTAGTTTCATTCTTCTGGTCCAGCTCAACTATTAGAGGCTAATTGAATCAAAGTGACAACCAGGTAGGTGGAGGTGTATCAGCCAAGGATCTGGAAAGAAACTTAATTTGAAGTGAAGGTGTTCAAATCTTCAGATGTTCTCAATTTAATTCTGTTGTCCCAAGAGCATGGAGGTCATGTATCAACAAGTCAGCAAGTTCCTCAGTACCCCAGCTGGACAAGGATAGAAAAGCCCTGTTTGCAGTTGCTTAAATGTGGATTGACGTGACTTGAGTGAGTCAGAGCAATGTAGGAGTAAAGCAGAACACGAAAACTGAAGCAGAGGAGTTTGCAGCCTTTGTAAAGCTGTTCTCTCCTGGCTAGAGCAGCATCTTTGGCTACTGCCTTGGTTCCTCTTTGCTCTCACAGCAAGATTTTCTCCTCTCTTGTTCTGTCTCCCCAGTAATTAGAGCACCAATGTGACTGTGTTCAGTTCTGTTTTTAGATAATTAGAGTTGGGCCCATGTAGCAAAATAAGTAATATGTAGTAGTCTGTCTTAGGTTTTGCTCAGGGGCTTTGCCAGGACATCACTGGTCTGTCATTGTAAAGTGGACATCCTTTTCATTGCTGCTCTTTAGTGGGGTGTGACAAAGACGCTGGCTGATGAGTAATTACGTGATGCATGCTGGCTTGATCTGAAGTTAGACTAGCCATCTGTCTGCTATGCATGGTTTAGGAGTAATGAGTGTTGTTTAAGAACAGGAATGGCCTTGTTCTCTGGACAGTTAACGTACTGGGTTATAAGAGCATTTACAATGCAGAACTTGGGAGAAAAGGAAGGGAGAAGGAGGGTAAATGAACTGAATCACATTACTGGAATTTGCTGTTGAAAAGAATTTATTATGTGCGTTCAAAAACTGAAAGCTAAGGCTCAATAATTGTACTTAATTTTACCCTTGCCAAATGGAATATGTGCCCTTTGGATTCTGTATGCTTTCATCAGATTACAGCAATGAAGAAAAAGCTTAGTCACACTGTGCCTTGTGCATTGTTCTGGGTTGTTGATAAAATATAATCTTAAATAGGCTGCTTATCTGCAAATACTAGAGTTTAGTTATTTTACGTTGAGGTGCTTCATACAATAGCTAAGAATTCCGAACAATTTCTTAACTCTTTATTGAATGTAATTATTTGACATCCCTGGTAGTCTTCAAAGAGGTCTTTTCTTTTAATAAATCAGTATTTTTGTCCTTAAATTGGGTATTGCCATTGTTTCCCCCCCAAAATCCTTGAAAGTGCATTTCAGGACCCAGCAAAATTTTGTCATGTTTTTAGGAAAAAAAAAAAAAAAAATTAAAAAAAAATTCTCTCCAGCAGCTGCTTTTTGTGCAGCAAGGTGTTGGTGGTTTGCTTATGTTTCTACTTCAGTTAAAGAATCAAACAGAAAAAGGTATGTTTGTGCATGTTGTTGCTTGATTCACGATATGAGCCAGAACATAATTTTGCAGAAATTTGATGAGAAGCACTAAAGAACACTCTTCTGTAATAGTGTTTATGTAAAACTCCTGTGGTCCAGTAGCTGCTGTAACTGTTGGTTTCCCCACATAGGTTCATTTTTCACTGGACAGTTTATTTCAGTGTTTGCAGAGACTTGTGGCAAATGTTCATCTTATCTCGAGCTACCAACTGCATTTTGCTTCAGGTTCAGTACTGACCCTGTTGAATAAATATCTGGCTTATTGCCCTGCCTTCCTCCCAAATCTGACTGCTGTATCCTGTTCTTTTGGATTCAGAGTAGTGTGTGGCTGGCTCAGCAGAGATTTCCCAGGTGCCCACAGAATTAATCTTGCCTTCTTTTCATGTTTCCAGTATATGCTATTCAAAGGCCTCCAAAGCTTCAGCTTTCAAGGATTTTAGTGTCATGAAAGTCATGAGTTCATCTGAGATTGCCTTTGAATTGCTAGACACTGACACTGCTTTCAGTTTAAGGTTTGTTAAACTGCAAAAATCTATTCAGTGGCAGTTATAAATGTCTGTAAATACATGGGCAGGCAGGAACAGTTCAGGCATGACTGATGTCAGTGCTTGATTATTTTTTTTTTTCCTAAAATTTGATTATTTTGACACTTCGTTATGTGGGGCGCTGGCGTTGCATTTTCCAGGCAATGCTTCGTGCAGTATGCAGTAAGACTTTGTTCAGGTGGCCACAGTCACATTATGCCTGGTCTGAGTCACTATCGTGATCCTTCTGAGGTGGTATTGTGCAACTTTAGTGTTGTATTTGTTACTTCTGAGGTTCTTGGAAAATCTTTCAGACAAATAAAGTGGTGTTGCAGCATGACTTCTGCTGTTGTTTGTGGTACAAGTAATGTTTTGTACTTCTCATGGTGTGTGTATACCCTTCTGCATATTATCTTTCTGCCTTGTGTAGGCAAGACGATAATTACAGCATCTCCGGAAACCAAAATACTGAATTTAAGAATTAATAAAAAAATCCCTTAATTGTAAGAACGTGTTAGAGCACAGCTTCGCTTAACATAAGTTTTGCTTTGTCTAGAGATCAGAAAATTATTATACAGTGGGACACATACAGCAAAGAGCTGAATATATATAGCTGAAAGAATATGCAAAGGTTTGCGGGAAGGTGTCATGAGCAAGGGGGGGATGCTTATAGATGTTCTTATATTTCAGTTTTGTCTTGTGTTGGTTCTGCTGCTTGTGCATAAGTACCTGAGCATGGTCTTGGGTTTGTCTGACACCTACACCAAACTTCCTAATTACACTTTAAATTAATGTAATTAGACTTGTGTAATTCAAAGTTACAGTGGAAAATTATGGCCAGAAATACCTAATTTTGTAGGTCAAGTTGACTAAGGTTGGAGAATTGGTACATGCATGTCTTGTAAGAAGCAGTGGAGCATCAGACTTGATACACTTGGAGTCAGTTATCCACATACTCTTTTTAAATGCTATTACATACCTAATTCCATACCTTCTTTCTTCCTTTAATGAAGATGCACTGCTTTTCTGCTTGAGAAATTGTCTGTGGAACTTTGTTTAGAAACAGTTTTATATTGAAGGCTTAGCTTGGAAGCAAAAATTTCTCAAAATGGAGTCATGGCTTAAATTCATCCTTCCTTGTGTGCTTAGCAGTACAGATTATATTGCATAGATCCAGGTATAATACAGAAGGAAGGGTGTTTATCGTTATTCTTACATATTTGTACATTTGTCCTACTACAGTATTAATGATGCTTTGGTTGTGGGAGGTAAGATGAAGAAGTTCAATTGCTGGCCTTGTGCGTGACTCTGCTGGAGTCACCTACCGTGCCTCTTGGTACAAACCACTTTGTTTTTTATTACTTTCCACAGTCGCTTCTGTGAATCGGTTGTAAGAAGAAATGCTTACTGAAAAGCTGATGGTGTGATAGCTGAAGCATATTACATGAAGAAGTTTCCTCTTTTTTTTTTTCCCCCACCAGACATCTGCTAGTTTCATTTGAAGCTCTCTCTTTAGCGTGTTGGAGAGCTGGTGAATGATGACTCCCTGTTCACCTTTACTGTGCTTTTTGTGACACTATAGGCTCTTAACGTATTTCTTCTTCTCTCTCTGCCTTCCATGCTGGTAAGTCTAATCTACAAGTGTTCTTTGTGCAGAAGCCATTTCACAAGTCTGCTTGTCCTTTTCACTCTCTGCCTTTTCCAGTTCCGCTGCTATAGCTGGTGAGACAGGGCAAAGAGCAGAATAGCTCATATCTTGAACCAGGTAACGTGGGGGAATGATGCCGCCTTTGTCAGCAGGTAGTACAGGTGTAGGAACTTTAAGGCTGGACACAAGCTAGTCCAAGCTAATGATGTTGTACAAATCAAGTGAAGCTTAAAAAAAAGTCATACATTGCATCAGTGTCCTATGTGAAGTGAGTTTTCTAGTTATGTTGGGTTTTTTCCCCATTTAAAATGGGAAGTTACGAAAATGAGTGTTTTGTAGAGCGGTTCTTACGAACACCAGAAGGTGGCATAACTGATTTTCTTAAAAGTATTTTGATTGCAAGAAATACATAGGATGCTACTAAGCTTATTCTAAAGCTGTTGGTCAAATTTTGATCTAAGGAAAGTTGGATCAGTTTAGCCCTTAAATATTTAAGGCAGCTCTTTAAAGGTATACTCATTCTGCTCTTTTTCAAAATGTGAAAACTCTGGTGGGATTCATGGTGGCTTTTATACCTGAAGTTTTTGAAGTTGGAAGTAGTTTAACTGAAGTGCAGGATGAAAAGAAGGGGTTGTCCATCATGCATGCAGTGGAATTCTTTCCCGAGCTGTGTTGCAGAATCCTATTTTCCCATGAACACATTGTTTAGATATTTTGCTTTACCAATTCAAAAATGAGGCCAATTTCTTCCTGTTTTAAGCTCTTCAGGTTATCTGGTGCTGTGCAAGAATAAATTACTAATATGGTAACTTATAATTTATAGTTTTATGCTGTCGCAACTCTAACCACATGCAAATTTGTAGGTGTACCGATGTTATGTGTTAGAAGCAGTAAGTGGAAAAAGTGTACAAAAAAAGTCCAATAAGCGATTAAATGAAAATCTGTTCTCAGCATAGCACGTATTTTGTGCTGGCAGAATGGAAACTCGGTCTTCGCGCAGTGTTGCCATGCGTTTAATGACAAGCTGATGTAATAAGGCATTAGATACCATCTCATGTGATGCTTTTCAGTATTAGAGAAGCTTATCTTTGAGGCTGTCATCTCCACTATGGTGTGGATCAAAAAGTACTTAAATATGCCTTAAAAGTAGGTATTGTTTCCATTCAAAGATCCAGGGGGACTTATTCATAGAGTGAGTGTATTGGGCGTAAGTGGTGAGGTGTGACTGCCCTGTGCCAGACACAGCTGGGCTTGGTTTTGCATTAAAAGCCTTTTTTTTTTTTCTCCGAATTGTTAAATGAATTGGTGTAGGACAGAACCAAAACTTTTGAAGTATTCAGATACATGGGATTTTTTTTTTTCTTTCCTTCAGCTCCCTCTGGCAGGCAAACACCTGAATTACAACTGATTTATTTTAAACTCTTCAAAGAATGGCTTGTGGTTGCACAGTTGTTTGGTGTTGTGTATTTATGCATCACAAAGAGATTTTCAGCTGTAGAAAAGCAGATGACTGCAGCTGCAGGAGGTGCTGAAATACAAATATTTCTTGTTTAGCTGACTTTTTGTAGTCTTTTTGTGCATCACAGCTGTGCAATGCCATTTCACCCCAAGGACCGTGCTCATCTATTGATATTTTTTTTTTCTGTAATGCAGTCTCTCCTCAGCCTCCTGTGACTGACTAGAGCAGCACTCAAGAGCGATGTGACTGTTTTGCATAGAAGTCTAGTGTTATTTGCAGAACAGGTAGACCCTTTTCTGCTGACTGAACTGCCGCCAGGGAGGGAAGTGGTACAGTGGTGGCTGTCACCTGGGCTGAGCCCTTCGACCCACCTCCCTGCAGTCCTCTCCTTCTCAGAGCTTTGCTGATTTTTATTTTTTTTTTTCAATTCTGTGTTTCTGAAGGACAGTTTGCCGGGATGAAGTGATACAGTCACATGTTCGACACTATAAAGTTGTAGAAAACTTCCTAGAGTGTGCGGTAGTGCGGGTAAAATGGCTCAGCGGTGGGACCTGCACATGGACCCACGACATGGACGTTTCCGAAAGCACTGCACCTCAGTTTGCATTAGGAGCCAGATATTTGAAGTTCACTGTGGCAGTCCTCTGTGTTAGAAAATAGTCCTGAAAATTTTATGAAATAAAGGTTTATAATTGGGAGGCTTTAAACTACTTGATTTACATATTTCATAGTTCTTAAAAATCCAAATAAGATTAGCGTTCTTCTGTGGGTCTTTCTAAAAACAGCTTGTGCTTAGGCTTTTCTCACTGTGTATAATTATTTTATGCAAAGCAGTATGTCGTGATTTGATCCTAAATTATCTGGATAGTTACATTGTTACTAAATAGGGATGTTGTAACTGCAAAGTTTTCCAGTCTGCTAAGTGAGTATCTCAAAAATGTCACTTTAAATCTGCTTTTGCAAATGAATTCATAGCCTGTATGTTTGCCCACCATAAAAAATCTTGAATGTAATAAATAACTTGCATCTTTTGAAACTTTGCCTAGGAAACGTACGGTTTTCTTTAAATGTATATTCTTATAGATGCTAGAGAAGAAAGCAGTTTGTAATTTTCTTTCTATAATTATTATGCAGGAATTTTGACATTTGGTGAATTAGAAATAGCATATAATGATGTATTTCAGAGAAATGGAACTGTTTAATATGAGTTGTCATTTATGTGATCATTCTTTTCTTATCTTCCAGAAAAATCTAAATGTAAACAAGATATAAATTTTGAAAGTCTCTCTTTTTTAATGTTAATAACCACTAAGATTGTGCTAATTCTGTGGCATGAACAAGCTTATTGATTGAACACCCTCCCTACACCCCCGTTCAGCTGAATGTTAAAGGCTGTGCCTTTTGGGTCTGTTGTATAACAACACTAAACAGTGGGAATTTACAGAAAACCTTTTTTTCACTGTAGAAGATGAACAGATATCTTCTGAAGAGGTAGTATCCAGCTCTGCAGAAATCTTGCAATTATGCAATTAAAGCTGTTCCATGCACTTAGGACTGCAAGGATGGTTACATATGCCAATGAGCTATAAACCTTCCTTGAGCTGCAAACATACATCTTCAGTGCCTTTGCTCCTGGCCCCATCCCAAATGAAAGATCTTGCGAAAACTATCCGTTTTTGTTAATTTTCACTGCTGCTGTTGGGAATGGAATGTTGTCTTTTGGGAAGGAGTCTTTGGACTACACTTATTACTCAACAGGAGTTGTTGATTCCTGATTGATCAGTAGGTGTGCTCTGTGTGTGTGTGTGGGGGAACCAACCAACCAACCAACAAACACCCAAGAAATTTGAAGTATTGGGTTTTAGCACAAGATCCCCTTTGTTCCATGTGGCCCATTCAGCTGTTTCCAGCTTTGGTACTAATTCCATCTGTTCTCATGGCATTTAGTTAAAATGATCTGCAGACTTGAAACTCCTTCATTACTGTAGATAAATTGTACTTTTTCTTTTTACACTGAATAGGGGAAATACTAATATGAGTGATAAATTTGAAACTGAACTTTTTGCTCTATAAGCCTTTCACATGCCTTTGTGAGTGAAGGCAAGCTGAACTTTAAGTTCAAGTTGCTATTTCATACAAATTTTTCTCTAACATACTTAAGACTAGCTGATGGCAAATAATTAAATTGATTGAATCTATGTAAGTGTCATATTTTTTGTGACTCCTTAAAGGAATCCAGCTAGCAGCAGCGCAGTGACCATGGGCAGCATGGCGCAGCAGCTTCAAGTCTTCTCCTGGAAGACACATTCCCACTGTTTGTTGGCTCCCAGGTTGCACACAGCGATTTCTGACAACCTGGACTTGAAGCATCAGCATCTTTTTCAAAACATTTTCAATCTTGTTCTCTGTCAGTATTCCCCGAGGGACTCTGGCCTTCAGACAGAGACATCAGACTGCCCACATTGGAAATTTTGTGGTTTGTGAGTTAGCAGACTGAATCCATGAAAGGTGACAAAGCAGTGGGAATTCCTGTGCTCAGAAAAAGTTAATCTTTTTATCTTTTAAAGAAATTGAGCTATTACAGAAACACACAATAAGAGCAGTGATCAACGTGCTTTAGTCTTGCTTCCCCATGCCCCCTCTTTTCAGTAGGGACTGCTTTGTGTAGGTGTGCAGGACCACGAAAACTCACTCCAGTGCATAAAGACCATAAGGTTTAGGGAACGCAAAATGACTAACAGATTCCATGTAAATAATGGAAGAATGAAAAAAAAAAAAGTCTACCAACTTTTATTTTAAGAATATTTTCAAAATACTTTAGTCAACACATGACTAATGTAATTTGCAGTTTGCTGTCTGCGGTACAGGAAATACTGAAGTTGTTAGTGGCTGGTGCTCAATCCTAGCCTCCTTTTAATTACTAAATTGTTTAATATATTTGCATCATATGAGTCAGATGTGTAAATGTGTTTAGGCATACTTTACTAAAATAAATTGTGCAGTCAACAGACCATAACAGCTGTGAAGAAGTTGTTTAGAAATAAATTCTTTGTAGTTCACAGTTTGCCCTAGTAAAAATAACTGTTGCTTCAGACCAATTATTTTCAGCAGGGTCAGTGTGGCTGCTGTGACTGTGCATTCAGATTTCTGTGGTGATTTATTAAATATAATCACCTGGGGAAGATGAGCACAGTTCTCTGAATAAATCTGTTAGTTCAAAAGCATTTCTTCTTAGTATGTTGTCAGCAGAGTACATGGGCTTAGATCAAAAGTTGGAAACCTTCATTAACTCACTTTGGTTTTACCTCCTACTAAGTGTTTTAAGACCTTATTTTACCTAGTGCCTTTTATGTAAGACTAGTTTGCCCAAGCAAAGCTGAATTTTTTTTTTTTTTCCATATTATAACCTGTAGCTTGTCATTAAGTTAAGAGTGCATCTTGACTCTTGGAAATGATTTCTTGCTAGAAATCTTACCTCAATTTGAAAGCAAAACCCTCATGAAGAATACACACAAGAAAACTCAGGGCATCCATAAGTGGCATAAAATAAAAACTGTTTTCATGGCCAGAAATACACACTTATGAATAGATTTGAGGTATTTCTGAGACTGTGTAATTACAAAATATACCTGAAATGGAATTAATCTTTTAATAAATTAATGCTTCTAAATATTAGACATGTGAATACTACAGGGATTAGGCTTGTTCATTTCTTGTGTGTTCTCCTTTTCCTGTGAGCTTCTGGGTAGCTGACGTAAGATTTAACATAAGGTATGTTTTTTAAATTGTTTTAAAAAATCTGATTGTGACCTGATAGGAAATGGTGTGCGATTTTTTTAACTGTTTACTGTTGCTGAATAATTTCAGAAATTTCATACTTAGGCTGTCAAGATATTTTTCTCATTAATGAATGATACTTGCAAGGACCAGGGTTGTGGGTTCTTGAAGAATGTATGTACTGGAGAAACTCATTACTCAACACAATTACTTCTCAGCCAGCCAGCTGCTACTACCTCTTTCATTTGTTGAAGAACGTACATTCTGGTAGTCTGAAAATCATGTGAGAACTCAAATCTTTCCTAACTGAGGCTTCTGGGATATATATGTGTGTGTGTCTGTGTATATATATATGTATTTTTTATCTCTCTCTCTCTTTCTATATCTGTCTATATATATCTAAAGTGTGTGTGTATATATACACTTAGTGCATATATATAGTGCTATATACATACACACGCTATATATATATGAACACATATATATGGTATGCGTATGTATATTTATGTATAAAAATAATTTTCACTGAAATGATGCATCCTAAAATGTTACTGCAGCAATTTTCTCATTTATACAGGAAAAAATGCTGAGTGGGTGGATTGCAAACTGCAGTACTTCTTGTTAAACACGTGGTACATGCCCTGACTGCTTAACTTAATATTTAAAGATATGGGGAATTTTTTTTCCTGTTTTAGAAATAGCCCTACACATATTGTTAGAGACAGGACCCTGTACTGCTTACAGCATTTTGACAGCAGGAGGGGTGGCTACAAACCTAGTTTATGTCACTCCTTTGTGCTTTACAATTTATGATTATTCCTTGTTCCTTGAGCAGTCAGCCCAATTTAAAATAATGAAATACATTTGATAACAACTATTTTGTAAGCATCTCTGTTCCATTTATGAGGCTGTGTGCATCTTGATGTCTATAGTGCAATTGCTTCTAAAAGGTGCTGTAACTTATGTCTGGTGTCTGAGGGCTTTTCTTCCCCAGTTATAAAAAAATTATTTGAGACAACATAGTGGATAGTAAGTCAAAGTACGTGTGTAAATCTCAGAACTGTCTTCAGGTATTTTAAAGCTTATTTCTTAATTTACTTAAAAATTTAATTGAAAGACTTTATTTGTAAGATAGATCTCTGAGGTTTCTAGAAAAGGTGTAGTTTCAGTAGAACTATTGCTAGGTGTGTATTGCCAATTTTTTTCTGTACTTCAATATTTGGGGAATGTTACAGAGCTGTTGTGAAGGGATCGCAGGCACAACTGCACTGGTTTCCTTCTCATTTCTCTTTAGGCAGATACTTGCTTTCCCTTCATATGAATTTTGGTATGTATATTTTAATGATATATGGTCAAAGAAATTCTATTAATTAACTGACTCCTATATAGGGCAGTACTGTCAATACCATCTTTTAATTATTCTCTTCCAGTATTTGGAACAGCTGCAGTTTAATAGATTGAAAACCCAGAGGTAGAGGCACGAGGAGCATCCATGTGAAGCGCTGAATAAGGAAGACAAACTATCACACTGTCAATTTTGGGGGGATCCTGAAGAGAAATGTCATGCATCCTTATTTGCTCCTATTCAGTTTTTAGGCTTGTGCCTTTAGAGCTGTATTTAAAATGCTGTAACAACTTGATGTTGAAATGATTATTGCATTTGAGCTCCATGGCTTTGATGTGAATATTTTACTGGATTTTGGGGGTTGTGATTTACTTCTATATCAAAATGGTCTTGTGTAGTAGTATGCATCAATTCAGTGGGCTGGTAGTTGTAAGATATGCAAAAGACCAGAGCACTTCCTTCCCGTGTGAAACTGATTTTCTGCCTTCAGTTTGGAGCGAGCTGTGTTAGCACCAATGTCATATAATAGAGGTCTCATGATATAAAAAATATTAAAATGGAAACATGGCTTTGAATCAGGGAATTTTTGGTGCATAGGTGTTGGGGAAAAAAAATCTCAAAAGTCTCAAGATGTGTTTACTGGTCTTACCACCACCATTTTAACCGATTTTTGTGTGTTGGCATCTTTTTTTATATGAACATTCTATCAGCAGAAAAATAGTCTAATGTTAGAAAACATATTATTTGTGACACAAATTATTTAGACTATTCTGCTTACATTTCTAGATGAAAATGGGAGATGTAAATCACACAGCCACTGTAACTTTGAACATTTTTCTTTCTGTAAGGCTAAAATAAGCCTGAGGTTCTGGGAGTGCAGAAGACTTTTCGGGTCATGCTAGAAGGGGTTTGCAAGGCTTGAGGAGGTTTCCATATAGCATAACCCTATTTCCACCTAGTGCTTTCAGTTCCTCTGATATTTAGTAGATGAATAAAAAGAGGGAGGTAAGCAGCCTGTTAGAGCGGAACAGCAAATCTTTTAACAGCAGCAAATCATTTGACTGAGCAAATATTTTTCGGCTTTGTTTTTAACAGTTTAAGGGCTGAAAAAAAGAAGTTAAACTCAGTCTGTGCAAACCAATGAAAGTCCAGCAGCATGTCTAAAAGTTAACTTTTACTTTTACTCTGCTTAAGTTTTCCTACAAAAATTCATGTGGTATTTCAAGGCTAAGAATAAATATTTTCAGACTAGTTAGTTTTATGTTGCCATTGGGTCTGATACATTTTCTGCCTGTGAGTTTTTCTTCTTTGAACAACCAGGGAGGGGAGGTCTTAGGGGAAATGCAGAGATGGCTTAAAAGGTTTTTTTGGAAGTATACATGCCCAGAAATGTAAGCATACTGGGCCATAAGAGGAGAACGTGTGTGTTGTAATGCAGCAAAGGCACACGTATTGACAGTTGGTATGTACAGAACGACGTGGTAGCAACTTGGTGTTCAAGCTGTATGAAGGAAAGAAGAGGATATCACAAGAAAACGGAATAGGATCACAAGGGAAGAGGTTTCAGCTGCATTCCTACCCTGAAGATCAGGGAAGGCTTGCAGAGGAAAAGGTGCAGTGATCAGCACGCTTGCAAGGGAGGGGTTCACGTGCTTGCAGAGTAGGGTGCTGCGTGCCTGCTCCCCCCCTCTGGGCCCAAATCTTGCTTGTTGGTCAATAGTGAAGAAGGATTGGGGGTGGTGGGTGGAGGAAGAGGGATAAAAAGTGCCTTGCTCCTTTTTTACACTTTTTTTTTTTCTCTTCTACTCTTCTTTTTTTACTCTATGTACCTTCTTTTTGTGGGATCAGAGCTGCACTGCTGTACAGCCTCAGTCAATAGCTTCTGGCCTTGCTAACAGCTCAGGTCTGTAAAATGGTAGCTTGGGATCTTGCCTTTGGTCTTTCTATTTTCTTTTCTTCTTATACCATCTCTTCAGCTACTTTATGGAGGAGTTTTCTGCCAAAGTGCTTGATACCCTGTCAGTTTGCTGTCAGTCTGCTCAGTGCAGCTTTGGAGGTACTAGCGTGGAAATGATTGCCTAAAACCCAAAGACTTTGTCTTTTGTATACAGAATAAAAGGTACGTAAGAGACTCAGTAAGTAGAATGTAACTTTAAGCGAGTTATGAATGGTAGATGCTTTTAATCTTGAATGTGAACTTACCTGTGAGAAAATTCCAGAAAACAAGCCCCTTGAATGGTCCCAAGAAGCTGTTTAATCTGTGCAGTTACCACGGGTCTTCAGCATTTAAAAGAGTTTTAAAGAAAAGCAGATCTCCAGTTTGTGTTTTCATAGAAAAGTTGTCTAGGAATAACTCTCCTCAGCAAGTAGGATTCTGCACAGAGCTGTAATGCTGCTTTTGGCCTTCAGTACCAGTTAATTTGGGGACGAATGGCAAAGCAATGTAATGGGAGACCAGAAAATGCAGTATATTCAGTGGGCGCAATGCACTCCGGGCGATCAGGTTACTTTTCACGTGTTTTTAAATGTGTAACTAAACAGTTATTTTGAAGTCTTAATTTAAATAACAGAATAATACACTGTGATTGTTTTGTTGTCTTAGTTTAGTAAAGCATAGAATACACTTAGATAGTCTTTTCCCTGGGAATGTGCAACCAATTTGTGACTGTCAGGAAGAAAATGGTGTTTGATTTTTTTTTTCTCTTTTTTTTTTTTTTCTCCCTATGTGCAGATAGGTGATTCATTTCTCACGTGGTTCTTCTTTTGTAAGTGAAAAGCATTTGCCTATTTTTAGAGTACCTGGCACTGCTACTTCCTTCTATTTCATATTTTGTATATTGGCTGTTTGATCAAGTAGTGTGTGCTGGACATTAGGGGGAGATGAATTTGGGCAGTGCTTGGGGCTCATACACTTTAAAAAAAATGTTAAGTTTACTGCTACTGGGTTTTCTGCAAAGGTTTTAATTAGGTTGCTTGTACATTAAATGAAAAATAAATGGGAACAGAAGCACCCAAGGGAGAGTAGGGATTTGAGCATTAATGCTGCCCTCTATGCTGAATGATCTTGTTGGGGTCAGAAGTGGGAAGTAAACTCTGCTTTCTGGATGTGCATTGATTGATTTAAATACCAGTCAGTGCTTAGGAATGACTGTGTGGCTTGAGTTGGCTTTTCTTTTACTGGTCAAAAGGGTATTTCAAGAGTTACTTCTGAAAAAGTGGCCCACTGATTGTCCTTAGCCTCATTCTTTTGTATTAGTAATGCTGCTGTTAATAAATAAAATGTGTAATCAGCTCCTTGGGGTTGGCAGAGAAGGGAGATAGAGGCTCTAAAAGCAGTTACCAGTTGGTTGCACTGGCTGTGCACTCAACGCGAGGGAGTAACAGCATTTGCTTATTGTCTTTTCAGATGGCTTCTGTATGATGGCAAATGGAAAACCAAAACTGAGTGTATGAATTCAAAATTGTGGTATTTTTCTTTGTGGTTATACTAGAATCTACCTAACATCTTTTTTTAACTTTTAGGCCTTCAGTGCAGAGAAGGCATGATCTAGTAGCCTGTTACGTGTACGTATGAGGCTGTTGTACGCAATATTTACAGTGCATGCAGGCAAGCATGGCTGGTGGCATGTAAATGCATGAATTCTTTTACTAAAAGTAAGACTTCTTCATGCTAAAACTGCATACTTGCTCCCTGCAGGGTTAGTGTTTCTTAATATTTATAGCGTATAAACACTATTGTCCTACACAGCAAATGTCTGTTCAGCATTCAAGTAGCAGCTTCTGTGAAATTTGTTGCCTGTGTTAATGCTGCTCATGTGTAATTTAGAACTTCTTTAAGGAAGCGGGAGAAAGCTCTTCAGATGTTTGTCAGATAGGTGCATCTGGTTTTGAATTAGTCCTCGGCTCCGATCATCCTCGGTTATTTTAGTTCTTTGCCTGTGGTTACGGTAACAGCTTTAAACAGCCAAAACAGTTTTGGGCAAACACTTTCAATAATAATGATCAGAAGCAGCAATTATTCCGTGGTGATTTAATCCCCAAAATAAACTTAACAATGTAGGTTTCACTGTTATGAAAAACCTATAAGAGCGTTATTAAATGTTATTAAAACACTTAAATTTACAGAAATTCTGCTCCTGGTTCTACTCTTTATTGCTGAGTAGCGTGACAAGGGTGTTGGCTTTTTTGCGATAGCATTAAGCTCTCCTGATGAACAGAAAAATTGTCATGCTGTACAAAGACTATTCTGAAATCTGTAGAATAAACATCTTAAACAGTGTTGTTCTGATCTACTGTGGTAATATACTTTTTAAAGAAGTGATTTTTTTTTTTTTTCTTGTACGGGAGTCAATATAGTTGAAGCTCTACCTTATTTTCCCTACAAACCTGCTCTGCTTATGCACAATATGCTATTAAATTCTCCATTCCAGTTTTAATAGCTTGCCTTCTAAAGTCCCCGCTGTCATCAGCCCCGGGAGGTCACCAAGCAGAGCACAGAGTTGCAGAGTGGTCCCTGATGGACACCTGCGTGACCGTCTGCTTCGTCAGTTCTTCAGGCAATTTGTGAGCTGCTGGGGGGGGGCATTCAGAATTAGATTGTTGATAGCATCCCTACAAGGACTGCTATTAACAGCGTGCTACTCTCTGCTTCTCTACTGCAGAAGACAGAGTGATACTTGTGTTCCCACAGCATGTTGTAAAATGCATGAGATTTTGCTCATCCTCCTTGGAAATGAGAATAGGAAAATGAGAGCATCCTGAACCAGAAGCTATTAGAAGAGCATGCAGAAACCTGCAGTGATTTGTGCTTTATTTTGTCTTCCTAGCTATGGATTAGAAGGACTGATTTTTGCAATGGGCTTTTTCCATAATGGCATTCTTGTATTGTTTGGTCAGAGCTTGCACAGGAGGAAAACAGGCTGCTGAATTTAGTCACTGATCTCTATTAGCCGTGGCCTAAGGCTATGCTGAGATTTATATCCCATTTGTATTGTTGCAGCTCAAAAGAAGAATGTTCAGAGGATGACAAGTGTATTCTGAGTAGGTATGTTGTTTCATTTTCATATGAAACTCATTTTTTTTTTCTGCTTCCATTGGTCAGAAATGAGGTTAATAGGAAGAGAATATAGTACAGTGCTGCAGTGTCCCTGTTAAGGTAGAACAATAGCATCAGAAACAGTTCTTTAAAAATTAGCAGCTTTTATTAAATAAAGCTGCATTGTGCTGGTGTGCACAGTGCAGTCTTTTTTTTTTTTTTTTTAAACATATACTGCAGTCAGCGCTTCCCTAACGAGGTGGCACTATTGTTGAGTTAGAAGGATAGAATCATCATATTGCTTTAGGGGACAGCAGGATTTAAAAGGAGATGCCTTGCAGCCCTGTTTTACAGATTGGAAGCATCGGTTTACGGGCATTGGCAGAATCATTTCCTTGTCCTTAGCAGCAGCCACTGCTGTGTCAGTAGTGTGTGGAATGGAAGTCCTAGTTGGTAGTCTGTTATGGAAACGCTGTTTACTGTTATTGTAGTACCGTGGTGACAACATGCCATTGAAATGGAAAACGAGCTCTCCTGCTATCTGGAAATTCCCAGTTCCTGTGCTTAAAACATCCAGGTCATCGCCACTTTCTCCAGCATACATGTAAGTGAGAGAAATGAGGATAATAAGGTGGGATTGCTTTCGTGAGACTACCCTGTGGCAAAATACCCTGTTATGTATTAAATGACATTGGCACTCGGAATTTTACCTTGTTTTCTATGTAGACCCCCCAGACTTTTATCCTGGATGTGTCATGATGGATGTTGTGTCGAGTCTTTCTCTCTTTGTTGAAACGTAGAGAAACTGTGCAGATTAAGCTGTATTCATAATATCGTATATGCTCATTTGAAAAGTTCATGTTGCTGTTAATTTGTAGCGCTGATCTTGAATTGACAAGTTAAGCTTTGAGGCAGGTTTTCTTTGTAGTGTATATGCTAACATCTCCTCCTCCTGACTATTACACTTGAAATTAAAACATGGAATCACCTGCTGTATTGTACTGCACTTTTGTTTGTGTAAGTTCTTGTATAAAGGAAGTCATCCTGCTTTGGTCTTGTTTTCTTCTTCAAAGTCTTAGCCTTAATACAAATGGAATGTTTTTTTACAAAGTTACAATAAAAGCTTAAAGCATAAAGATAAATCATTCATATCTGAATACCTACATAGTTATGCAGTTTGTCTGTGTAAAGTAGCTTCCCATAAAAGAGTATTTTAATACACATGGAAACAATATGCCTTTGTCTTGCCAGATCTTGATGGAGCTTTTGTTCACCTTTTGTTACTGTGAGTTCTGTGTTAGCATATACAGGTGGCTTTTTTCCCTTCTGTGAAATAAAACTAAGCATAGGGTAGTGAGTTGCTTTTGCTTTATTTAAGGAAGCAGCTCCTTTGAAAATGAGGAAGAGTTGCATTAAAATGCACAAGTAGCAGTGTAGATGGCTTCCTTATCTGGAAGTTACTATAAAGACTATTACTTTCCGATAGTATTCCAGCCTAATACCTACAATATTAGCACTTTTCAGCTTGTATTGTCTTTTTGCAGATAGGCTTTTGCTCCAGCTGCTGTAGGGACATGCTGTAAGAAATAGATATTTATACGTCCTCTAAGTGTTGTCTTTTTTGGCTGTTGCTGAGAATTGCGTTGAGAAGCAGCAGAGCTGAAACAATGCAACGGCGTATGCGTGCTCACTATTGTTCTTGGTCGGAAGGGCTGGGGTTTAAGGAGCTAACCTGGCTGTATAGAGCCTGTGCTGTGCACGCTCCAGTTTTAAGATGAATTTTCATGGAAGTGCTTCAGCCTTTTCACTCACTGAATACATCAAATATGTTTAAGGCTACTGGGAATAAGCTGTTTCCAATAAATTGCTACTTAGTATGACTTTTTAAAAAATATGACTAAACATAAAGGAAGTACAATGATAACAAAAGAGTTGCGGGGCTTTTGAACCTATTTCAGTGAAATACTGTCTTTAGTGTTGTAGGTTTTGTTTCTGTTTTTTAAACTGTAGTACTTGTTAAATGCAAGGAAAATCAGAAATAGTCTAGTTTGATCTATCTGCTGTGGAAACTGAGCATTTCTTTTGTGCGTTGCCTTTAAATTGCTAATCTAGCTCTGTGTATGCTCTGGCTTTTATGATGGGGGTCATGTAGCTGATTATCTCAGTGTGTTGAAAGTATGTGAACAGGTTTAGTGATCATGCTTAACTATATGATGCTAAGCTTATCTGGAGCATGAGAAATATGTGATCAGCGTCCTTAATCATCTTTTTATGAGTCAATGTATGCCAGTGTTTATGGAGACATTTCTTCACTGGCACGCAGTCCTGACATTAGCAGGACTCTTAAATCTAATGTTAAAATTATTCATACGCTTTATAATAAAGAATGAGAAACATCACGAAATGGCATCTATTTGATTAGGCAGAATATATAGACTGATAAAAAAACCCTTGTAATCTAGGTTGCCCAGTAAAATAGGTGATGGAATTAATGATCTTCATTGCAGAGACTACAGTCAATTTGTTACTGTTTTATGTGATGCGATGTTTTTCGCATTCATAATTGTAAGTTTTCTTTCATAAGTAGTACTCTGCACACTGGCAAAAGGTGTGTGCTTTGAGTAAAAGATTCAGGAATAAGTGGCATGTGAAACAGAACAGGTATTGATGTCAAAGAAATGACCACAAAACTCTTGAATTCACAGATGAACACTTTTATACTTGATATTTTGGATCTAGACTATACAAAGGTGTAACTGAGCTTTTAATCCCTTTAATACTTGACATCTTAATCTTATAAAATAGGTTTGCAGTGTAATTTGGAATGTAAAGCAGGGAGATCTTAAAGGTGGGGTGTTTTGGTTGGTTTTTTTTTTGGTACTTAAAATGAAATTCCAATTTGTCACTTTTTTCTAGTAAAGGTGACCTTAACTTTAGAAGCTTCATCCTGATGATTTGCAAGTAACTTATCTAGAGGTTAAACCGATTGTCAGGACACACAGATTTTATTAGTGTTTTATTTGGTCTGTGTACCCGATACCTGAACTCTGCCTTAGTTTCCCTGTATCGAAGAGGGAGAGAGGCTGACGGTTACGAGCACGCTTGGCTTCTTGGATGAAGCAGGCACCTACGTTCAAAGTACCGCTGTCAAACAGTTCCGCTGTCCTGCACGCCGTGCCGCTGGGGCGGTTCAGCTGCGCTCTCTGCTTGACAGGTTTGCGGTAGTTCCCGACGGGGGGGATGAGTGCGAAGAGCTCGTCCCAGGGAGTCCTCTGCTGCGGGAAACTTGTGGCTGGGTAGTACGTGAAATAAAGGACCTGCTGAGGTTGAGCTGATGGCTTTGTAGGTGAGGACGTGGTTCTGTTACTGGGAAGTCTGCTGGTTTGGGTCCGGTACTGCTTTCCTGCTGATGGGAAAGGAGCAGCAGTGAATCTTGCTGCTTGCCTCTTGGCTGGTGGTTTTGTTTCCCGCCAGTTATTTATTTGGGATATTTTCAGGACACCCTGACTGTAATTTTTCACATTACAGGGAAGACAAAGGGTACCTCTGAAGGGCAGTGCCGACATCCCCTGCCTTCTGGTGGAACTGGTCCAGAGTAGCTTGAGCTTTCTTCTGAGTTGATGGAGACATCCAGTGGCATTGCATAGGGGAAATTAGATAGTATTAGAATTGGAGCACTGGCTCCAATGTGACCTACATAGATAGGTGTAATGCAGTCCAGCTTAGTACAGGAGTTAGGAATGTGCAGGGGTGTGTGTGTGCACATGCCTTTGTCAAACTGCTTTACTTTGGTTTTTTTAATGACACTGAGGGTGTTGGGGTTTAGGATATAGATTCCTTTTGTCAAAACAAGTGTGAAAGCTGTTACAGCAACTTTATGCTCCGCTAGTGAAATCATATTCATATTTGCGGTTGTGTTTATGTGGGGACAGAGACTTAGGTGACTTAATATATTACGTGGGCGGGTAAGCGGTTTCAGCAAGCACATCGGAGGAAAGGACAAAGTGAATAATACCGAGTTGGAAAAGTGGTGTTCCTTGGCATTGTAGCTATGTATTGATGGCCACATGTTAAAACCAAACAAAAACCAGTGACTGACGTAAGCAAAGGTTAGGAATTGAAGCACTTCTTCCGAGGGGGTGAGGAACAGTTCAGAATTTGGCTAAATGAAAAAGCTTTGAAGTGTAAGGGCATATGTGTCCCAAATATTGTTCATGGGCCACACCATCTCACACATTAAGACCTTAGAGGAGAATTCTTTCTTATTCACACTAGCAGTGTCATTTATATTGTTTTCCAAAGTTGTGCACGTCTTCCATTAACATGAGTGGAAACTCTGGAGACTAAAGTACTATGATGGACATCTACAAAGAATTCAATAATGCAAAACTTTTCAAAAAGACTGCAGAATGGTATAATAGTATAAATATTATAATCCTATGCCATGTGAGAATGATTGCTAGCTGTTTTCTGAAAAGTTAAATGTTCAGTTAAGTGTTCCTGGTCTCCGACATGCCATGTTTAGAAATAAGTAAAATTTAAAAAAAAATCTTAATGCAGAATAATCCGTTTGTAAACTTGGTGCCCTCTATCCTTTTACATGGAATAGTGTGCTGATATTTTAAATGGAAACTACCCTTTGCATGTGTTCATAAATGACTAATAGCTAACTAACTAAACAAATGCAACATTCCAGATATATTGCCATCAAAGAGTTTGCACCAGTCTGTCTATCCTGAGTCATGTGGTTGTGAAAATTGTCTGATAGGAGATGCTTTGCAGTAATGGAAATGAGTTACTGTGCAGAAAAGTAGAATAAATTCTTAATACTCTGGAGTAATCAGTGTTAGTTTTAGCTGCTTATATAGGTTATATAGGTTAATGCTTTTGTGTCTTCTTTCAAATCTCTGATTTGCTCTACAATGAGCTCTTTGAATTTATTCTATACAATGATATATAGTTAAATGGGAAAAGATGTGTATGCATAATTCATCAGACCATCTGTATTAGGCAGTTCTCTTTTGTCAGACCACCCTATGTGTCTTTACGTCTTCATTGGTCATTTTTAGTAAATAAAGCCTTTTTTTTGACTCTTAAGCATTTGACAGACTACACGGTGTTCACACCAAAACAGAGTTGCCTGTCTTTGGCCACATTTCCATTTTAAGCAACTACTTCCTAGATATTTCAAATTTCAACATATTAAAAGTCAGTGTCGTGGTCACCCCCAATTTTATCTATTTATTTTTTTATACTAATCTGACATTGCATGCAAACTGGTGAACTGGGTGGATGGGGAATAGAAGGACCCTGTATCTTATAAATAGAAGACTTTTATTCCTGGCAATTTTGCATATAGAGTTCTTACTTGTGCCTGTTGATCTTACTTTTGCTTTTTAAATAATAGTTATTTCAGTAGATTATTGTAAATTCAAAATGTGAAATTTTCTTGCAGTAATAAACTGACAAAACCAAGGAAAAACCACCAAACTTGATTGTCATGAAGTTTCCCAGTGCTAGTGATTTTTCTGGGCAGACCTTTATAGGTGATGTTGTGGCTTACAGGTCTTCAAGATCACATTCTCCTTATACAGTGTGATGTTGCAATATTGGCATTATGTTTTGACACGCTAAAGCATCTCTATTGAATTATCTTGAATATGTTACTCAGCCTATTCTGCCAGAATGTCAGTTCTGCCAGTTTGTCATTTTTGCCATTATTTCCTTGTTATTGTGGAAAAATCTTCTTGTGCAATCACTTTCTACTCACTGGCTTTTCTAGTGTTATACAATATTTTCTGTTGAAATTTGGATGGGGATACCTATGGATTTTCATAAAGTACTTGGTGAATATTGGGGTTTTAAAATAATAGTCACTTGTTCTAAATGGTGATAGGAATTGTGTAATAATGTGTAGCTATAACAGTAAAGTGGAAGTGCACATCTATATTATTGCTATAATATTTTTGTCCAGCAGTGACTGAGACTGTTGCAATATCTATGTTGCAAAAATGTGTTTTAACATAGAATGGACAAGTCAACTCCACCTGTTACCTGACTTGCTTAGATTTAAACTCTTTTATCATGTAGGGGAAAATTTTTTTTAAGATTTAAAGTAATTAATGTCCCCCACATTCTTGCCAGGAGATTGTAATAAAGGAATGCCAAAACAACTGTGAGAAGTGACAAAGCAAGAGGAATGGTAGAGCAGACCTAGGCAGCAGAAAGAGCAGGGGTTAATTACCAAACCCTCATGTCAGAATCTTGATGATGTTTTTTGCTGGCTTTTGAGCTATCAAAATTATTCTGTACAGTATATGGGGGAAAAAAGAGGCAATACTCTGGAAAGGAGTTGTTCCTAAATCTGTTACAGGAGTACAGTGGGATGTATATTCTGTGACCAAATCTTGAGCGTGCAGGTGCAACCTTCGAGTTACAGAGGTTTTTGTCTGTAAGGAACCATTCTGTAAAGGTAACAATTTCTTTGTACATGAAAACTAAGTTTAAAGACACATCAGGTAGAACTGTAATCTGCTCATGCATGCAAAATGTTTTTCTTAAGTATTAAGCTGCCTAGCTAAAAGTCTGGCTTGCCTTTTGAATACTGAAGAGCAAATATAAAGGGCAGAGAATAGGTTGTGCAGTGTTAGTCCAGCCTAAACTGTGAAACCTCTGAGTGACTGATGTCTTTACCTTTTTGAATGTCAAGGAAATAAAGCAGTTCTGCTTCTGTAGAAAAGCTACAGAGCATGTGTATTTGCTTTGCCTTTCCTGTTTTTAATAGTAAGAATCAATAGACTAACACCAACTTTGGCAAAAAGTCATTAGAGAACCGTTTCTAATTTAGTATCATTAAACAATCCGAGTCTGCAAATTTAAGCTACAAATGGCTCAGTGAATGTAAACCCTTTGTCAAATAGATAAATGTGGATGCGATACTGAGGCTCCCGGAGAGACTAAATACTGTTAGGAACAAAAGCTTTATAGCAGTGACTGAGCCAAATATTGCTTTGTTTCTGTGGAAAACAAATTTGAATTAACCAGCGGGTTGTAATTATGCTGCAAACAGCTTGAGACCTCCGATAGTTTAGTTGTTTAAGAAGGAATTTTGAGGACAGTATTTTCTGTGCATGTATCCTTAGGAAATCATACTGAAACACTGATGTTGCTCAGTCCTCTTCTGCTGGCTTTGTGGGGCCTTGGTCCCAGTGTGGCCTTACTTTGAACTGATGCAAAAAGGTTCAAGTGATGTTGGGAATATCTGCGTTTCTGTGTTGTCCTCCTTTCCACCCAGATCCATTGGTGTTTGGAACAGTGATTGTGTCTTCAATCACCTGAGTGTTTCTAGTAGCTTTCTTCATTTCTGTTTACATGGAGCTTTCTTCATTCCTGTTTACATGGCGGGCTTGTGTGTTTGGGCAGAAACTTTTTGTCAAGATGGTGATTCTGTGTTGATGCCCAAACAGACTTGACTGTATTTAAACTTTGCTTCTACAATAGCTGAAGCGGGTTACCTTGAGTCTGGCTCTGGTTGAACAAGGTTCGGTGTCCCTGTCCTTCGAGTCAGTTTGTGGTGGTGGTCTCCTCGTGGCCTTGCTACCTCGGTGATTCTGCTTGCAGAGCTGCTCAGGCTACATTGCTTCAGTACTTTATTTCCCCTTTAGACACCTTCTTAAGGTGGTCATTTCGATGAGCATCTCATGCTGTAAGTGTCCAAGCAGCAGTTAAAGTTGGAGACCTACCTGCCTCTGCTTGCTGCCCATCAGTCTGTGTCCAGAAGCGATCTTTGTCCTTCTCTGCTGATTTTGGGGGTTTGGAAGCCCTATATCCTTCTCTCCTGCTGCTTTTGGTCAGAGCCTTGTGAAAGTAAAATCCCACTTCTCTCTGGTTTGCTCTGCTATATAGAGCCCAGTTTTCTGTTCTGCCTTTACAGAACACCCTTAGTTAAGAGGAAAGATGGAAAATGGATATAGGAACATCTATTTGTTTTTTAATTTAAAAACCAGTAAGCTTTATTTTATGCCTTTCTCCTGGAGTGGCGATTTAGAAGAGCTCAGTATCAAGTTAGCAGAACATTTAAACATTTGTTTAGTGTTAGTGCTGTCCTTCTAATCTATAAACAAGGTCAGGTGTAAAAAGTGAGATATGCAAATAGAAACATCAGAGCGTTGCCCAAGGTGAGCATTTTTCTTCACTAGCTGCTGTAGCCACTTTTGAAAATTGCACCCACAGTATTTAAAATGCAGTTTTAATTCACTTGAGGTAAAGAGCAGACTTCTGGTTGTGGTGCTCCTTTCAAGTAAACAACATTAAAACAGCATTTAAAAAAATACAGTAACCTGATACATGCAAGGTGGTTTTGGTTACATTATCATCCTCTAGTTCATCTATTAAAAATACAGCCTTTAAACTGCTCAGTAAAAACAGCGGCAACCGAAGCTGATGGCATGGGACTAGTGGTCATAAGAAGAAAGAAAAAAACAAACCAAAACCCATGATTTGTACTCCTAATGTGTTGTGTGTATCGCAGCTCATTTCGGTCCTGCCTTCCAGCGCTGTTCTTGTCTTCATCCTGCTTTCAGCTCTTCGGCAGCAGCCCGTGGCGGTACCTGTCTGTATGCCCCCAAAGCAAGAACTGGAGTTTGCTGAACATGTTGGTTGGTCTGTTAAGAGAGGAGTTAACTTGCTCTATCAGCTGATCAGAACAAAAATGACCTTTTGTCTTTGTTTTCTCTCTAGTTGGAGTCATGTATCTATTTTAAAATGCGAACTTGCATTTCCTATAGAAATTTTTGCTGTATTTTTGTAATAAGAAACCAGTAGCAAGTTATAAAACTGGCAGTTTTACTGGGTTACTGATACCACAAAAGAATGATGTTAGAAACTCCTGTTAAAAACAGTAATAAAAGGATGAACTGTTATTTTAGGGGAGGGCCTGTGTAAAAGTAACTTCTTTGCCAGAATAAATGTTTTCCTGAAATTGTATTGGTGGAAGATACGGGATGGAAGAAATGTGAAATACCATGATTACGTAATTTGTTCATCTACATTTTATTAATATTTGAATTTCTTAATAGAAGCATTATGAGATTTTCTTTTATGCAGTGCTGCCATATCAGTTATGCTTATTGAGCTCCTAGGTGGCCGTGTAATTTGGGGAATTCCTAAATTCATTACTCACGAGGCTGGAACATCTGTTCGTAATGGGAAGACAGTAAGATAGTCAATACTTAAATTGTTTTTGGCAGACTAAGCATACTAAAATACTTTTTGGCAGATTATCCATACAAAGTAAAGAATTACTCTAGATCTAACAGTAAATGAAAGTTTAATTGTATTTTACTGGCCTTTTTGTTAATAGGTTCATTAGCAAAATACATGTATAGCTGCATGTATAGGATAGCCCTGTAATATACCAGATTTTTTTGATAGATCATAAAATAGAAAAGATTTGTCTTACTATGAAAATGAAGTCTGGTTCTTTGTTTGCTGATAAATACCAGAGTACTGGCACATGCCAGGAGTGATTGCTGAAGATGCCATTTACCAGTGACCAGAACACTTGCAGTAATGGTTCATTGGACAGTAATTTGACAGAGAAAATAAGGTTATAATCCTTTCAAAAACAGCAATTGAGCTTCACCAAATTAAGAATTCGCTGTCTGGCCAATATGGCTTTGGCAGGCTTTTGCTGAGTTATGTAAAGACTGTGGGTTTTAAATAAATCAGAGAACATGCACTCTAAAATATCTGTAGCTGTAGGCTGGTCTCCTTACTTCGTTTTCAAAGACTGTGCACTATGCTCTGACAGTTTCAAACAGGTCAGCGGTTTACTGATGTAAATGAACAAATCCCCAATAACAGTCATAGTTGCCTTGTTTCTGTCGCATCAGAATGAGTTTAATTTCTGAAGAAAACATCATAACAGAATATTGTTTTATTTCATTCCTGCCACTGAGTGCTCTACAAAATGGCAACACCATATTTGAATATTTTAGTCGACAGTAAAACTTGTTTTAGTTTCCACAGATCCCTGCTTTCACGGGTCGCCTGAATGTCTCTGAACTGTTTTAACAGGTTAATATTTGCTAAGTGCTTTAGAAAGCAGTTTTCCTCTGAATCATGTTATAACTCCAGCCAGTTCAAAAATATTTGTCAGTATTTGCTGGAAAGTTCCAGTACTTAACGGGTATTTTGAAGGAAGGTAGAAATGGAAATCATGCTAGAGGCGTGGACAGCTACGTTTGTCAGCAAGCCTTCAGCTAAGGATTGAGAGAATAAGGTTCAAGTTCTGGGTCCAACTGTAGCGTCTCCTGTCCTGTCCCTGGTCACAGGGTTAGTGGCTCTTCTGCTGTTTGCATATTTCTGTTTCAGCCTTTAAAGTCAGATCATAGTTTCCATAATTTACTGCATTTAATCTAGAGAGACTGCATACAGAATTGGGAGCAGTCATGGACAGAAGTCCTGCAAATACTTCAGTCAGTCTGTGCGTTTCCAAATTGTATATTTAGTATTCTTCTGGAGTACTAAGCTCCCTAATGTTTGTGCCAGTCTAGATATTTACTCAGGCCACTTCGTTATGTGCAGGTGCTAGCAATTAAACCTAGAAACTCATGAAGACCCATTGAGATGATTTTCACCTTCCAGTTGTCTTTTCATTAACAGAAATCAGGTGTTCTTGTTGTTCCCCACTATATTTTGTCTTGTGTTGTGACAAGATTTAGGGAATTATATACCTGACTACTACCTAAAAACCACTGAACTTATCTCTTTCAAACAAATGAAATATTAAATAATACTACTGAATTGTTCCATTTGAAATTTATTTTCTCCATTAGGGTGGTGCTTAGCTATGCTTTTATGCTTTTCCTTTGCCTGCACTAATGAGGGGGGGAACACACACAAACCCAAACCGCAAATGCAAACCCCAGAAGTCAGTGTAGCTTCTTCAAATTAGCTTTGCAAGACTCTTGAACTATTACAGTATTTTTATTATCATAGCTCAACATTTGACTTGCAGCCTTCTTTGTAATTCTAAAGTAATTGCTAATTGCACAGATTGTCAAAGCGGGTGTTCAGGTACCTTTTAGTAGATGAACCAGATTAAAAATAGTATCTTTAGAGAGAAAATAAATGAAAGCAAATCCAGTGGGCAGTCATCTACAGAAAGAAAACTTACTTTTATGTCTGTCTTAATGGTAAGAAGCAAAGTTATCTTCAAAATTGACAGGAAGTTATTAAGATATATAATTAATACCCATATAATATACATTCCATATTTCATCGCTACAAAAATACCAGTTGGAAGTACTAGCATGATTAACCTAGAGTCATGAGAAAAGCATGTTTGGTTGCAGTAGCTAGGAGAAAACATTGCTGTACTTGAAAGAATCAACATAAGGCTGGAAAGAAAATTCTGAGCCTCGGCTGCTTCTGTGGTAGCAACTAATTAACCTCGGGTACCTTTCTCTGAGATGCGAGCCACTGCGTCCCAGAGGCTGCAGAGTCAGGCAGCTCCTCTGCCTTGCTCTTGCAATGTTAACATTCATTTCACATTGAACTCCACCATTCCCTTGTTCTTAACATTGTAATGTTCAAGCCCCTCCAGACCAAGCGTATGCATTGAAAGTGGTGTTAATAGTCATATCTAGAGCAACTTAGTGTGAATTATCACTGCATGTTATTGTAGTTCTAGCTGTCTCCTCCAATTTTTTTTTAACCCTGGTTAAAAATGCTACTCCTGCACTTGTTTAATGATTTCTATGGATTAGAACAATAAAATTAATTAGACAATGAATTAGCTTTCTTCTTTGGTGGTATGCTTAATTGTGATATACTGTACTTACAATAAAGTAAAAAACTGATTTTCATTCATTAGTATCTAATTATTTATAGTGCTTAGCAGACCTATGTTAATGCATGTAAGTAACACCTTCGAATAACACCTTTGGTAACTGTCCAAAACAAGGGAGGTGTACTTGCTGTGTTTTTGTTGGGAATTCAGTTGGCTATAAAGCGTGTTACCCATCTGTTCTGGGCGTGAAAGGCAGTTACTTCTGAGTACTCACTTTAGAACCCCCCAGACAGAAGTTATATTCTGAATAGTTTAAAATTTCTTTGCAGGGTAGTTTGAAATTACTCTCGGCGTGTATGATATAGTGCTTGGGTTTTGCTGTTTCTTTGTATGTTGGTATCAACATAGTGTGTAAGAGCTGTTAGCATTTTCACTTTGTCTTACAAAGACAGGTTTCTCTTGTTGGGTGAAGATAAATGTTGAAATTGGTACAAAGCCAAGGACAAAGTCATAATTTCTGGTCGCTCTGGGAGTGCCCTTTTCCTCTCGGTGAATGTCACAAGGCTGGGATTCAGGCGATCAGTGCGCTATCGCCAGGTCTTATTGCTGACTTGCATTATAACTTCTGCCAAAACCAGCTCTTGAATGTCACTTTCTGCATGATGGGAGAGATACTCTGCCTTCCTGCACTGTTAAGCAGTAGGTAAAAAAGGTGGTGTATTTAAAAAACAAACAAACAAACAAAAAAACCAAACAAAAAAACCCCAAAACCCACAAAACCACATTTTTTTAAAAGTTTGTCATAGTTGTTTAGAGATAAAGCAAAATCCAGTATAGTAACAATGATATAATTTGGTTATCTTTAAATAAATTTATTCTCATGGAGTCATACACAGCCAAGTTAATGTTTGAGACTAGAAATGCTATATTTATATTCTGGTGGATTTTTATAGTGTGGAAGTCTGCAATTTTTAATGTCTATTTCGCATACACAAGATCCTGTACTTACATAGCAGCAAATATGGAAGAGAAATAATGAAAGTGTCTTCTACAGAAGAGCATTAAGTTGTGAGCTGCTGAGCTTGTATGTGTGATATACATATTAGTCAACTGCCCATTATGTATTGAAAGTCTCATGGGGAAATAACTGCTTATAGCCACACCTGGCATGTCGAATGCATACTTTTAAGTATTTCAAGTATCTTGAAATATATTGTATCCTCTCTGGGTGTGCAGTTGTAAGGAGGCATCACATGCTATAGAGGACCTCTTGGGACAAAGCTTGGGAAGTTGTACGTAACGTGGCCTGCTCAGAAAAGCGCTTCTGTTGTCACTGCCATTCTTGGAATAAATGAATTGTGGTCAAGGTCTTTGCTTTAATTTGTAAAACTTAAAAAGTATGCTGGCTGTTGGGAAATAAAGTAGCATAGTGCATGTGGCAAACATGGTAAAAAAACCCACTTCAAACAGCCAAGAAAGTTCATTTACTTGTACTTTTCTTTTCCTACCAATTTTAACTGATGTGTGCATCTTCTATTTTCTTCTGAGTTTAGAAGAAGTCTTTTTGAATCCCCTTTATATAATGGCTATCTAGTCTGACGTTTCAGGAAGATCTTTCAACAGCAAATACAGTCAGATTCATGCTAGTTGAATCTGTGGTTCCTGCCCACCCATGCTTACAAGTCTCCCCACATTATTTTATATTTCTTCTTAAAGATACGTACAAATTTAGAGACTGGCTGTCCTTTGAAATTATGTTAGAGTCTTTCCTGGATGTGATTGTATTAAAACTAAAACAAAAAATCACAAACACCACCCTCCCCATGCCCCCAACCTAAAATACCCTAGAATGAAGTGAACAAAAATATTTGGGGTCATGAGCTAGCAAGTGCTCTGCTTCTGTGTTACATCATTGTATGTGTTTGATGGATGCCAAAGATAGTTTGGAAAGCACTTTTCTAAGGTACACCCTGTAAAACTTTAAGTTACACTCTGGATCTGCTTTATAAAATAGAGACAATTCTGTTTCAAAAATGACACAATTCTTGCACGCTGCGGTACATCCACATTTATTAATTTTTTCAGATGTCTGAGTATTGGGTTGCTACATTAGAAGTCAAAGCTGTTTAGATGTATCCTTGTTCCCACAATCTGTTGTTATGTCTGTGTGCATAAAATCTCACTGTTTCAAACCCACGTACACTGTTGAACGGTGAATTCGTTTTGAATATGTTTTCATAGCTGACCTTATGTGCTCATGGGTTTGAACAGGGCACATCAGTACTATCAGGGTCATGTGTGAGTTTAAGAAACTGCTCTACATAGTCCATGTACCCAAAGAAGGTGGGGGTAAATGCTTTTTTAAAAAAGAAACAAAACTTTTGGGGGGCGGGGAAATTAGGAAAATTATTTTTTATCAGCAAATTCCAAATTTGTCCTTACATAGTGATCACAGTCAGAATTTGGGGGGGTGGAGGGAGGAATTTAAGCACATTCTTGTCGCTTATTTAAAGTAATTTCTGAACGACCTTGGAGGCAAATGTTGTAACCTGCATGTTTAAAATTTGGAAAACTTTTTGTATCTGAGATTTGCAGCCATTATGTCAAACTGCTGTGAAGCTTTTTTTGAAACATGGAGTCATTATTAGTAATGAAGATGCCCTCATCTGTGGATTAACAGCTTATGTTTGCTAATTAATATTGTGTATATATGCATTATACTGCTATGCATGCTAATAGGTAGTACATTAGATCATGGAAATTACAGGAACTAGTTATTGTTAATACTTCTGGAGACAAAATTTATTTACATTTTCTAATAATCACAGGTTAGGGTAGTTAGAATCTCATATGCATATCTCTTTATGTAAACCTAATTTACATCTCAAGATGAAAATGAAAGGCTAATAATAGGCTAATAATAATAGGCTAATAATAGAGAATAATAATTCTCTAACACATCTACCTAAAATTAGCCCTTCCTATATAGGTTTGGACTGCAGTTGCTCAGAATTGAAAACATAAGTATTGACTTCACACTAACAAATCTTAAATTAAAAGTATGAAGTGGTTGCCTGCAGCAGCAAAATACTGGATATCATGTCCTAAAGGATGACTTCTAGTTGTGTGTTTCTAAAGGTAGCTTAAAGTTACAGCTTGAAACTCCACTATGTATATTTTCTATCATTATGTTCATACTTGAGCAAGATAATGCAAGCCATAAGAATGAAATTACTGAACTTAATATTACACTTAGAGTTTCAGTCTTTCAGCTTCTCTTGGGAATCTGGTAAGATACTTGATTTTGAAAACTAGATGAAACCCCTTCAAGCATCCTATAATACTGGCAGAACACACAGAAATAAAAAAATGTGCAAGTGTCTTAATCAGGGTGGTGGGGGTGGAAGGACAAGGAAAAATTTATCAGAGGAAAATTAAGTTTTTGAAGTTATGCTGTTCTAGAGACTGTTAACACTTCACTTTCTTAGAATAGCTGAAGGGGACTGCTAAGGACTAATACTGTTGTCTGCTGATTTTTGACTTATAGCTTCTATGCTGTTATGTTTCATCCCAGAAGACTGTGGTTTTAATACACAAGAGCATTGTATGAAAATGAGTTTGGTCTTAAGGTTTCTTTGTTCTAATCTTCTTAGATCTCTGGTGGAAGAGGAGGATCCTCATATGAAAGTATCTCTTGGTGGCAGCGATATGGGCATCTCTGCCCATCTACAGTCTTCTAAGACAGGGACCACAAGATTTTTCACCAGCAATACTCACAGTTCTGTGGTATTACAGGTAATTAAATATTCTTGTGTCAGTATTGATCTGTACTGAGAATTTTGGCTGCGCTAAACAATGCCTCCACTCAGTAGACTAGTAATTCCTAAAAAGGCTCAAAAAAAATACATGTTAGTTGTCTGCCCACATGCAAGCATGGCTTGTAACTTCTTTTCCTGTGAGTTCGACTTTTAGCAAGAGCTTCGAAAAAACCCTGGGCTTTTCCTTGGGTTGTATTCCTGTCCACTCTCAATTTCTAAGAGGTAATATTGTTTCAATTGTGAAGTGACAGCTGTATCAAAGAAGCTCACTTGAATATAGTAATGCAGTTAGGTTAGGCAAACACTTGTACCATCTCCTGTGTGAAAGCTGCCTTAGGGATGTGAATGAGGAGAGCTCCATGCTCCTTCAAGTCCCTAAGATGGCAGAGCCCTGCCAGGCTTGGTGTAATGTCCTCTGCTGGCATTACATGTGACTATATGCCACTACCGTATGGTAGAATGGATGAAAACGTTATTTAATGGATAAAAATGTTATCCTCTCTGAAGCTTTAAGAATTTAAAAGTAACTTTATCTTCTCGTTTCTGCTGGAGCTTTTACATGCCATGCAGAGTCAAGCTTACAGCTTGCATAGCTCTTGCTACTTTGTGATACACTCTTTCTCAGGAGTGCAGATGACTTCTGTATGGCATGACTCCTTAGGAAACTGCCACTTATTTTTTCAGTGTGCTGCAGTGGTGGGTTGACCCTGGCTGGATGCCAGGTGCCCACCAGGACCACTCTATCACTCCCTTCCTAAGCTGGACAGGAGAGGTAAAATATAATGAAAGGCTCATGGGTCAGGGTAAGGACAGGGAGAGATTGCTCAGCAATTGCTGCCATGGGCAAAACAGAGTCAACTTGGGGAAATCAGTTTAATTTATTACCAACCAAAACTGAGTAGGGTAATGAGAAATAAAAAACAAATCTTAAAACACCTTCCCCCCACCCCTCCCTTCTTCCCAGGCTCAACTTCACTCCCAATTTTCTCTACCTCCTCCCCTCGAGTGGCGCAGGGGGACGGGGAATGGGGGTTGTGGTCAGTTCATCACACGTTGGGCTGCAGGGGGACAGCCTGCCTCAGCACGCTCTTCACCCTGGGCTGCCGAGGAGTCTCTGCTCTGGTGCCTGGAGCACCTCCTCCCGCTCCTCCTTCACTGACCTTGGTGTCTGCAGAGTTGTTCCTCTCGCATATTCTCACTCCTCACTCTCGCTGCAATTGCACTGTTGTTGTCAGTCTGTCCTTCCCCCCCTGCCTCCCCCTCCTTTCCGGATATGTTATCCCAGAGGCGCCACCACCGTCACTGATGGGCTCGGCCTTGGCCAGCAGCAGGTCCATCTTGGAGGCGACGAACATTGGCTCTGTTGGACATAGGGAAAGCTTCTAGTAGCTTCTCACAGAAGCCACACGCTGCTACCAAAACCTTGCCGTGCAAATACAATACAGCTGCCTAAATAGATTGTCTTAAGTTCTGGGACAAAATTTGACTGTTTTTTTTTTGTTTTTTTTTTTTAGTCAGAGAAGCTAGTGATTCTTTTGTTTTAGTTTCTGAGGCTTGGGCATCTGTGCATAGCTCTCCCTCATTTAAACACTAGTCAAAGTGCTCAGAGCTTATTTCTCCCTCATGCAAATTTTTTTTTTTTTT